>JACXGK010004469.1:21837-38161 GCA_016801125.1 Novumbra hubbsi
TTACCAACCCAGTACTAACCCCACAGTACCAACCCTAACCCTTACCAACCCAGTACTAACCCCACAGTACCAACCTTAACCTTTACCAACCCAGTACTAACCCCACAGTACCAACCCTAACCCTTACCAACCCAGTACTAACCCCGCAGAACCAAACCCTAACCCTTACCAACCCAATACTAACCCCTCAGTACCAAATTACATACTAAGCTGAAAACAAAGAGTAATAACATGCAAGTGCATAAATACAATAGATGATTGGGACAGCAATGTGAAATCCTATTGGAGGAGAGGTGATTATTTGGAGCTTTTAATAGCCGCATGTGCGTCTGTGACGCCAAAATAACACAGCTTTTATTGGCCACTAACAGCTTCCAATATCATAAAACAATTTAAAAATTGTATGTCAAAGCCATAATGCATTTCCTAATTTTGACTTTCTTGATCTTGAATGCTACTACGTTTGCAAAGAGTTTGATGAAAACTAAAACATGACTACTTTCATGATGATCATGTTGCTATCTTACTCGTTGTTATTCATTCAAACATATTATTTGTACTTGCTCTTAGGCTGTCAATTAGTTATGTTCAGCTGCCATTCATAATGTTTGACCTTAGAAGTTCAGCAACCACTTTTAATTCCCTGTTATATATCAATATGCAATATGAACTAACGACTGATGTCTGTGACAACCTGACAAAATAGCCACATTTCCCAAAAAAATCCAGAACATCACATTGTATGATTTTTAAGTAATTAATTTGCATTTTATTGCATGACATAAGTATTTGATACATCAGAAAAGCAGAACTTAATATTTGGTACAGAAACCTTTGTTTGCAATTACAGAGACGGGCCTGCACATGCGCTGGCTTGAGCAGGGGGACCTTGCGTGCGCTGCAGGATTTTAGTGTGTTACTAATGGTTTTCTTGTGTGGGACTGTGGTCCCAGCTCTCTTCAGGTCAATTCTGGGCTGATCCCTCACATTCCTCATGATCATTCATAGTGCCCCAGTGCGAGGGTGATTGACCGTCGTTGAATAATTGCGCCAACAGTTGTTGCCTTCTCACCAAGCTGCTTGCCTATTGTCCTGTAGCCCATCCCAGCCTTGTGCAGGTCTACAATTTTATCCCTGATGTCCTCACACAGCTCTCTGGTCTTGGCCATTGTGGAGAGGTTGTAGATTGAGTGTGTGGACAGTTGTCTTTTATACAGGTAACAAGTTCAAACAGTCGCAGTTAATAGAGGTAATGAGTGGAGAACAGGAGGGCTTCTTAAAGAAAAACTAACAGGTCTGTGAGAGCCGGAATTCTTACTGGTTGGTAGATGATCAAATACTTATGTCATGCAATAAAATGCAAAATAATTACTTACAAATCTTACAATGCGATTTTCTGGATTTTTGTTTTAGATTCCGTCTCTCAGTTGAAGTGTACCTATGATAAGAATTACAGACCTCTACATGCTTTGTAAGTAGGCAAAGCTAAAAAATCAGCAGTGTATCAAATATTTGTTCTCACCACTGTAACACAAAAGGTAAATCTAAATAGAAAAATATAGTATATTCTTTTTTCATGCAATGTGGGAAAACCTTTTGGCATACCTCACATGGTGAGGTTTTGCTCACCACTGATGTCATGACAGGGCTCATCCATGGGCTAAGGAGGGTGAAGGTTGTAGAAAGCTGATCCAATGATATTATTCCGACCCTGTGTGGGGTTTTGGCCATGTAGAAGGCTGATCCAATGATATTATGCCGCGACCCTGTGTGGGGTTTTGGCCATGTAGAAGGCTGATTAATCAACAAGGATTTACTTGGGATGATTTACAGATGCTCAGTTTGGGGTCTCGATTTGTGGTAATCTGATTCATTTTGAAAGACACTGCCAGCGTTCAAATGGTTTATATGGTATATCAGGGGCCTTCAAATCTTACCCTATGAGGTCCGGAGCCGGACGGTTTTCTGTTCTACCTCAACATTAATTGCACCCTCCTGGTATCTCAGGTCTAAATAAGTCTCTAATTAGGGGTTTGCAATGATAAAATGGAGTTGAACTGGCTTCAAGGTCCAGGTGTGAAGACCCCTGTGGTATATGGTTACCAGGTGTGGTTGAAGCTATCATGCCCTCTATCTGGCAGTGTTGTATTGGCAATGCCACAACACTACCAGGGTTGTGGGTTTGAATCCCACCGAGGACATACACAAACGACTGGCCTTAGGGTGGTGTTTCTGTACTGTGGAAGGCACGTTGTAGGCAACACCATACTTACAGTGTCTTCACCAAGTGATGATCAACTAGGAACAACGTGCAATGTGATGGTAAGAGATATTTTAACAATAGAGAAGAAAATCCTATTAGATGTGATCTTTTATATGAACATAATACATTTGAATGTAAAACATGTCTTTCTAGATGACGCACTGATGTCTGATCTTGTTTGTTACACTCTGTCACCACATACTTGTGTGAATAGTACCAATAGAAATAAAAAAAAAACTGTAACGCTATGACTCAATGATGTTCAAAACCGTTAGCAATCATAACCAGGGTAAAGTGTGGTGCAATGGTTTTTCTCTCCCACCCTGATAACATTTTGACTCACACACAGATCTGGTTTTCCATGTGCGTCACTTGCTTCAATAATCTCATTCTACACAAAACTATTAATGTAAACTACTTTGTTTGTAAGGAGGTAATAATGGAGGTTCCCTTAAAGGCACAGTATGTCAGTGCATTGACATTAGATGTGTGGTTCAAAATCCTGATTGTGGATTAGTTCATTAGTTTTGTTTTTCAATTTGCCTGTTTGGGTTATGGTTGCTGTTGTGTGTTGAGTGTGTTTTGTTTTTCAATTAGCCTGTTTGGGTTATGGTTGCTGTTGTGTGTTGAGTGTGTTTTGTTTTTCAATTAGCCTGTTTGGGTTATGGTTGCTGTTGTGTGTTGAGTGTGTTTTGTTTTTTAATGAGCCTTTTTGGGTTATGGTTGCTGTGGTGTGTGTTTTGTTTTTCAATTAGCCTGTTTGGGTTATGGTTGCTGTGGTGTGTGTTTTGTTTTTCAATTAGCCTGTTTGGGTTATGGTTGCTGTTGTGCGTTGAGTGGCAGTGAAACATAGGAACAGAGCGTTAGTTTAACGTACTTCTTTACCAGTGCTTGTCCGAAAGTTTTCGAATACTTCAGCTCTTTTGAAAGTATCGTTCTCCAACGCCCTCAGCTGGCACTTGTGCATCAGCAACGAACGGATGCAACGTATAACAGTGAACACAACAGTCGCCTTGCCTCGTCACGCTCTACCAATTCAGTGGGCGCCAGTGGAATAAATCAAGGTGGAGTGTTAATTTCTTGCAGCTCTTAAAGTTAAGGTCTAGACATCCTGGTTAAAGGAGCTGTGTGATAAAAATCCCCATTGCATCACGTGTGCTTTGGAAGACACGTCTCTTCAGCAACTGGCCCAGGTAGAGGAGTTGTTTCAATAACACCTTTGCTAATCCACAAGCAGGACTTGAGCACTGATCTTGCAGGGACTCGTCTAAGTGCAATAAAAAGGCTTCACCGCTACACCAGAAGATCATTATTTGAGTTATTTCAATTCTAAATCCTTTTTAGCACAAAATAATGGATTCATTATGCATGAATATTTTTTGATTGACATTTCTCTGCACAATTATTGGCTGCTTGTTCAACATGTTATGACCCATATCTGCAGCCTGGGATAAGTGTTCTGCAACATCTGTCTACCCCAACTCACTACATAGATCTGGCCACCTCGTCTCCCATCACACAAGCTTACTTTCCACACAGCCGCATAAACCTAATTGACACACATTCCCACAACCTACACAGATACAAACTCCCTGCTGCCAATGACAGCATTTCCCTCCTCCATCTAAATCCTCAGGTTCAAGTGTTTGTTTTCCCCTTGTTGATTCTTGCCAAAATTATATATTTAGCGTGTTTTCTTATCCTCTCTTGGTTCCATATGTTTAGGAGGTCGTCCTACATGAACAGCAAAAGGGCAGTTCTCTCTGTTTAGTCCGTTTATTCTGTCTTCAGCATTTGGCAAACAGTTCACATAACAATCAATATCACAATTCTTTGTGTACTTTGGGAAAAATATTTTTCTTCGTCTTCCATAATTGATGCAAATCTTGTTTCATCTTGTTTGTTGTACTCACTGAATATCAAATGTGTTGCAGCCGACCAATGTCCAACTTATGCTTATAACCTATTTTCCATATTTGAGCTGAACTTTGTTAAACTTTGGTTTTTATAACTGCTGTACAGCCCCCAAGACCTATTAGTCGAGGAATCTGCTGCATTTTGACAGTAAATTTGCTCATATCTTTACACATCAGCAATACCATGAGAACCATAGTCATTGGTCATATCTCATTGCCCTTTCTATTGGTTGAGTAAGGATTTGTGGCCCTTTTCTATTGATCAAGTTATGCCCTGTCGTATCGTACATTTCACTTTTAGTCAAATTTGTGGTAGATTAATAGCTAGAAATGGGCCATCCCCATTACATTTGCATTACATAAGTAGTGAATTGAAGACCTCAATAGAACATCTGAAATCAATTCAACGTATGTTAACAAACTGGAGGAAAAGGTACTGAACCAGGTACTCAACCAGGAATTAGCAACCAGGCTGTCTAAAGGACAACAGAAAGTTTTAGATACAAGGATTTGTAAAACTGACTGTCGTTAATGTTGTTTGGAGAAGAGTTGTTCCCCAGTTACGGAATTGACCCAATTCTTTGATTTCTGCATCTGAAAGAGCGCTACAAACCCACAGCTTAGTTTAACCATGAAGATTCTCCTGGAGGAGTATGTACTCCCCTCCTTAAACAAAGACAATGTGGATGACATCAATTCCAAAACTCTTATGCAAATACGAGCAACAATTGAAACCAAAGCAATTCGCAAGAACCCAGGTCCAGATGGTTTTGACAGTGAATTTTCACATTTTGTGTTTTTCCTCTCAAATTGCATAAATTGAAATGTACAATTTCTCTCCTCAACACAGATACCAAGACTTTGGCCAATAGGCATTGTGCTTTGATGGGTAAACTAGTCCACTCAGATCGAATTGGCTTTGTTTTTTGGTCTCTGGAGGTTTTTAAAGTATAATATGAGCTACCCGAGTTGAGACAATGAGGAACTCGCTGTTACATCTCTTGATGTCTATGAAGCCTTTGATCTAGTATGTCCCTACCTAGATGGATCACAAGCTAACATCCTGCAAAACCCCTGTCTCCCAAATGCAACCGCCACAGACTGAAGGGCAAAAAACCTGCACTCATTTCAATACGTATTGAAAATCATGGAAAACCAGATAAAATAAAACAAAGGGTAAAATGTATCTGTCTCTAAATATGGGGTGGGGGGGGTCTCAGCAGTTTGGGACATGGGAGTCATATGGACACTCAAACACTGTTTTTTTTAGCATTGAGTTAGACGCAGACACACAGTGTTCTTGGAACAGGCATAATGTGTTATGTGTTGAGGGCAGAGAGGGGAAAGTATGACAGACACACACACACAGACACACACAGAGAGTGGGATGTTGGGATACACACACAGAAACAGCGGGTTGATGCTGGGGTACATGTGGGGCGTGTGAGTGTGTGTTGACAACAGGAAAAGCCACCTGCAGGGTTAGCATAGCAAGCAAAGGGGCATCACATTACTCTCTGACTTGCAACAATGGCGGCCTCAGCCCCCATCTACCCCTGCTAGCACCCAGGATACCATTACCTTACAGCCAGACGCAGGCCGACCAATGGGGACGAAGGAAACAAAGACATGTTCATGTCATTTAGAGGACAGGTTCAACAAGGATGAGTTTAAGTGGATGATAATGTACATGTTTAATGAATGGCACCGGTAAAGCTTTAAATAGTATTAGCATTCAGAAACATCGGATGCTGGTTCATAGGAGGGCGAGTGATCTCTCCAGGTATCGGGTTGGACAATGTATCCCTTTTTGAAGTATTGTTCATAATGAAGCAATATTATGTACGCTTCCAATTTTATCCGCTAGAGGGGGGCGGAACAAGGAAAATATGCATCATGCTGGTGAACAACATTGTACAAATGCATTAAAGAATAATCGACATAGTTGTCAAACCTCTTTTTTTGTGTTATCATGCTGGCCTAAACCCTCCATAATTTACACTCCAACTGATTGTTCCCTCGACTTAAAGAATACTTTAATACCCCTCAAATAGTTGTAAGTACTTCAAACTCAAGGCATTTTATGAATGGCATTAACACAAATAGTTAAAATGCATTGTTTTGGTTTGAGCTACTTCAAATGTCTCACGTAGGTCACAATCACATGTACGTGCATTCTGCTTAAGAGTCTAGCATCCAAACAATGAACAAGATAATATTATTTGTTGATTGGTTGTCTGGTGCATTCCGCCTAGCTGGTCATGGTCTGCATCTGGCTTTGAATGGTGGTGTCAAGACAGGCAGGGACATTAAGCTCCTCAGTGGTGGTAACCGTTAGTTACTGTCTCACAATCGTGTGATATCCACAAGTATAATCCCTCGGTCGCTGCCGCAACGGTTATTTGTGGCTAACATCTCTATTTTTGAGCCGAGGTAATGCCTTTTAAAGTGTTTTCAGCCATGTTTCCATAAAACCAGGCATGTCTTGAATTTACTGTTTATACCATTGATTTGAGCTTGTTGTTTACCACACCCCTGGGGAAGAAACAACGTCTCCCTTATTGGTCTGGTGGTTTACCACGCTCCTGACACATTTACGGGGTAATTGAATGCTTTCAGCTGAGGTTTGAAAAGTGCAAAAAAGCAAACACGGCAGTCCGGAGAGAATAAGAAATTACTTTCAAGATTAGGACACAGTTAAGGTGATTGTTATATCTCTTTTATATCAGAGATACTCCCTGTGGTGGGACTAACGGTCAGCCATGGTTTGCTGCATGCAATAAGATATTGCGTAATACAATGACTTTAAAGAATGTTAATAACAGCCATATACTCATTTAAATCACTTGATGATAGAACCGAGATTCTGAAATAGTGTTGTAATAGGCCTGAGAGCTCTTCTCTTATTCATGCTATATAAACAGAACTGTATTTTTAATAATTCAACAATATTTTAGGGTGACAACAATTAAACAACACAACTGCTGCTCATAATTTTCCTACAAATTAACATTGTAATCGTCTTAATAATTTAGCATTTACTCACCAGAGGCAAAACTGTGTCCTGAATGCAGTTACAGTGGTAAGAACAAGTATTTGATACACTGATGATTTAGCAGGTTTTCCTACTTACAAAGCATGTAGAGGTCTGTAATTTTTTATCATAGGTACACTTCAACTGTGAGAGACGGAATCTAAAACAAAAATTGAGAAAATCACATTGTATGATCTTTTTGTAATTAATTTGATTTTTTTTGCATGAAATAAGTATTTGATCACCTACCAACCAGTAAGAATTCCGGCTCTAACAGACCTGTTAGTTTTTTTTAAGAAGCCTCCTGTTCTCCACTCATTACCTCTATTAACTGCACCTGTTTGAACTCGTTACCTGTATAAAAGACACCTGTCCACACACTCAATCCAACAGACTCCAACCTCTCCACAATGGTCAAGACCAGAGAGCTGTGTAAAAACATCAGGGACAAAATGGTAGACCTGCACAAGGCTGGGATGGGCTACAGGACAATAGGCAAGCAGCTTGGTGAGAAGGCAACAACTGTTGGCGCAATTATTAGAAAATGGAAGAAGTTCAAGATGACGGTCAATCACCATCGGTCTGGGGCTCCATGCAAGATCTCACCTCGTGGGGCATCAATGATCATGAGGAAAGTGAGGGATCATCCCCAGAACTACACAGCAGGACCTGGTCAATGACCTGAAGAGAGCTGGGACCACAGTCTCAAAGAAAACCATTAGTAACACACTACGCCGTCATGGATTAAAATCCTGCAGCGCACGCAAGGTCCCCCTGCTCAAGCCAGCGCATGTCCAGGCCCGTCTGAAGTTTATATAGAGCTTTTTGGTCTAAACTCCACTCGCCGTGTTTGAAGGAAGAAGAAGGATGAGTACAACCCCAAGAACACCATCCCAAATGTGAAGCATGGAGGTGGAAACATCATTCTTTGGGGATGCTTTTCTGCAAAGGGGACAGGACGACCGCACCGCATTGAGGGGAGGATGGATGGGGTCATGTATCGTGAGATCTTGGCCAACAACCTCCTTCCCTCAGTAAGAGCATTGAAGATGGGTCGTGGCTGGGTCTTCCAGCATGACAACAACCCGAAACACACAGCCAGGGGAACTAAGGAGTGGCTCCGTAAGAAGCATCTCAAGGTCCTGGGGTGGCCTAGCCAGTCTCCAGACCTGAACCCAATAGAAAATCCTTGGAGGGAACTGAAAGTCTGTATTGCCCAGCGACAGCCCCGAAACCTGAAGGATCTGGAGAAGGTCAGTGGGCCAAAATCCCTTCTGGTCAAGAACTACAGGAAATGTATGATCTCTGTAATTGCAAACAAAGGTTTCTGTACCAAATATTAAGTTCAGCTTTTCTGATGTATCAAATACTTATGTCATGCAATAAAATGCAAATTAATTACTTAAAAATCATACAATGTGATTTGTAAGGAGGTTTGTGATGTGCTTTGTAAGTAGGAAAACCTGCAAAATCGGCAGTGTATCAAATACTTGTTCTCCCCACTGTATATTAGATTTAGGCAGCCAGATTGATCATGGCCACATGGACGTGGGTTAGTTGCCTTGGTAACCTTTGGGGATAGAGGGCCCCTACAGATAAACCTGGTTCCAGGGCAACTTTTCAAAACAAGTTCTAAACAAAAGCACAATAATGACGCAGTACCTACAAGTGACTAAATAATGAACTCCCCCTCACAAAGTCAGACAGACTTGAATTTCTTTTTGTGAGATAATTATTGCTTGGATGAATCACATTGACAGCCTAATTTAATTGGATTCACAGAGGCATCTAAACCAGAAAATCATAGTCTTCTATGTGTAAAAAATATTTTATATTCAATTAGGTTTTTTAGACTTACACAAGCTGTGAATGTGTCCAATCAATATGAACTTAAATAATTAAGTAATTAAAGCAGTTACAATCAGTTTGATTAAGCAATGTTTATCTGCTACCTCCGCATATTCTCAGAAATACATTATTTTGAACAGCGATGCATTGCTTTTTATTCCAGTACTTTGGATTTGAGATTATACATAGCCTATGGGGCTGAAGTGCTCTCAACATTTCATCCATATTAGTTAAACTGATTAGAAATGAGAACACTTTTTGAACACCCAAGGTGTCAGGACTGTATCACGGTACTCCAAAATTACATTGTGCCTACAAATACCTCCCTGCCATGGTATATTGGAACCCCCCTACCGCTACCACCCACCCACTACCCCTTCACATTGATAGCAAATGAGACTCCAGAGTTATACATTATCTTATTACTTTCATTTCTTTTGAGCACACGAATGTACTATGTAAAAAGTGCTTTCATTTTCACTCTTCACTATAGATGAAATCATTCTCAAAGTAATGCAAAGAGTTCACATCATGACCTCTTAGTCATTGTTTAAAATCCACTGTGCTGGAACACAGAATCCAAAAGACAACATGTTTATTTTTGAAACATACTTTTGGGCCATGCATGTTAAAGACTGTTCATCTATTCAGGAAAAAACGGTTCCCTTCACCAAGGACATCTAATTAACTCTGATAATGCGGAAATTAATATTAATTGAAACTTTAATGGAATAAACCCCAAATGCTGACAGTTCTGACAAGCATGTCCTTTAAATGAGTCCACATTCTTCATAGACTTTTTAAGTTATACACAGAGTAAAGGTAATTGGATTTCAGAAACGGCCCAAAACATAAAACTGTGATTTATTAACAATATAGGTGCCCAGTAATAGGATAAAATATTAGCATTCTCCCTGTAGGACATTGGATAGCCTTCAGTATTTCTGTTGTGACATAACACAGTTCGTTTTTTTCATTTAAAAAACAAATGTTATAACAGAAATGCTAAATATCTTCAATGCAGTTTTGTTATTGACATACTATCTACGTTATATTGAATGTCCTAAACATACTGATGTGTTTTGTGCTTTTGTTATGTGTGGTTGTATCCAATTTATACACAGTTAATAATAAACTTAAAAAATAATCTCTCTCAAACTCACACAATAGGACAGATATCTAGACAGGCAGACTGGCAGATTGGACTCAAATAGCTGGAGGGTTTTTAAATGTGTCTCCAAGCTGTAGCCAAGTGTGAATGTGTCACAATACTCTGTTATCAGATCAGAAATCCTCTCCTCCCTGTACCTCCTTACATTGCCTGCTGTACCTCCTTACATTGCCGGCTGTACCTCCTTACGTTGCCTGCTGTACCTCCTTACATTGCCTGCAGTACCCCCTTACATGGCCTGCTGTACCTCCTTACATTGCCTGCTGTACCTCCTAACATTGCCTACAGTACCTACTTACATTGCCTGCTGTACCTCCTTACATTGCCTGCAGTACCTCCTTACATTGCTTGCTGGGCTCCGATGAGCCTTCTACACCCTCCTGTCTGGTTCACCCAAGCCATGTCCAATCATCAATCCATCACAGCTGATAACTCCACAGCGTCTCCTCTGACCTCTCCATCACAGCTGATAACTTCACAGTGTCTCCTCTGACCTCTCCATCACAGCTGATAACTCCACAGCGTCTCCTCTGACCTCTCCATCACAGCTGATAACTCCACAGCGTCTCCTCTGACCTCTCCATCACAGCTGATAACTCCACAGCGTCTCCTCTGACCTCTCCATCACAGCTGATAACTCCACAGCGTCTCCTCTGACCTGATAACGACACTCTTTTGTTCTCTCCAAACGTCCCGTGTCAAGGCGGTGACTTGCCTCTGTGATTTTCTAAAATGCGCAGAGTTGGACAGTAACTCACACAGAAGGCAGCGCGTGTTAATCCTGGCACATGCCATATTACGTCTGGACTACTGCAACTCGCTGCTGGCAGGGCTCCCTGCTTCCGACTCCTGCTACTTATCCAGAACACTGCAGCCCATCCAGAACATTCTAACCTTCCCCGTTGTTATAGCGGTGCTGATAGGTTAGTTAATGCTATTCATAGATAACTAACAGGTTTCTAAGCAGATTAAGTAATCCTAAATACCTCAGCTGTGTTGGAATTCTTTTACCTGAGTTGATTGTTCCAGTTTAGCTCACAATCTCCCCCATTCTAGCAGTCATCCTGAATGTCGGTTGTGGTTTATGAGCATTGTTGTAACTGTCTGGATACCAACAGAAATTTGCATACCACTTTGCGAGCCAACATAATGTGACGGATGGCCTAATGTAGACTGTAAACCAGGTGTTAACTAAAATCATTGTTTTGTGGTAAGTTAATAAAATGCATTTCCAGAATTGATTACTTCGTGAAGGTAACTAAGGCTGGGGAACAATTCATAGAAGATTGTTCTATTCTTTTAATGGGTTAAAAGTAGGAGCCAGGACGACTAGCCGTTGCTATTGCATTAGTCAATGGGAAACCAAATAACCAATCAATTCAATTCAATTGAATAACTATGACATGGGTCTTGTTAAAACCCTTCAAATATGATTCCAGCCTCTACAAAGAGTTCTACCCTGCTCCAAAAAGAGTTATTTATGGGAACAAACCAAAGTCCCCCGGTTCAACTTTTATAGAGTCTATCCTGCTACATATTTATCATTTTAAACATTAAGATAGCATAAGACTTTGGGTGTTTATGTTGCTTAATGAAATAGATAAAACATGCCACAGCAGCACGGCTTAAACAGCAGGTGTTGTGGAGAGTTAAGCCTATAGAAGGGCATTTTCCTCATGGCATAAACATTTCAACCTGGTTCATATATTTCCTAGTGGCCTCCTGCAGAGAGGAATGTGGAAGTCCATTCTGCAATCCACCACCCACCTACGCTCTGGCCTCTGGGCCCAACCCACTGCAAAGGGGAAGGGGAGTTAGGCCTGGGTCTTTCAGCGTAGCGGGATAAACCATGGCTTATTGTAGCCGTCTATCTCCCAGTTGGGAACAAGCGATTAGTCCTTTATTCCTTTACGTGAGATTAAAGCAAGAACAGATATCACCCTCCAGATTACATGATACTCATGAATGTTTCATCTTCACTCCACCCCGGGTTAAAGACCTTGCAGACACAAGGAGCACTGACCTTGAACTGAAATAGCTTTTGCACAGGTTGAACACTCTCCATTTCAGTATCTCGTAGGCGGCAGGAGCAAAAAGGGTCATGGCATAGCAAGGTTCTTCACAGTAAAGATGAGAATGATGTAACAGGTACCTTTAATGTCATGCTTGAAATTGTGTACTATTTTGGTCAGCAGATTTGGTCTGCCTAGTGTTAAGAGGGTTGGGTCGCTACTGAAAAGGCTCGGAAAAACCTGAATTCAAAAAGAGAAATTCTATTGTTATGCCTGTGAGCAAGGCACTTCACCTGATTTGAGTCAGTCTGGATAACAACATCTGCCGAATAACTGACACGGAAATGTAATATTCATGAATTATGCAAAGCGTGTGGGTGTAACTTAGGATACATGCATGGGGGCTGATCAAACGGCAGATTGTAGAATGTCTAGAGGTGACTGTCACAACTGGAAGGGCCAGCCAGCAACCATCTAGAGCCTTTTCACAATCCTAGTCCCTCTCCATCAAACATGTGCTAAAAGCAATTACAACAGCACTCTGTTTGATTGAGCTTTCTGTCAATAGCCAGTCAGTCACGTTTACTTTCTATTTTGGACCAGACCTGTTTAGACGGGGACATATAAGAGCCTGTCCTTCTAATACCAAAGAGATAATACATGGCTTGTGTCATCAGTCACGTAAACCTGTAGAACAAACATGCAGAGTGTGTCTAGCCTGCCTCCTGTTGCTAGATCAGCCATTATGAAAGCATGTTCGCATTGTCAGAATTAACCATTTATGTATGACCAGAGCCCCTATTATAAATGAATGGGAAACAAGCTGTGGAACATCAAGACTTTCTTGATTAACAATCATCTACCATTCAGCTTCCACAAAAAATCAGTTCAGAAGGAAGACAAATAAGGCATACATTTCTTTATGTCAGCATGATATCCACAATTGGTTTGTCCTTGAATGCTAGACCATTTAGGCTTCCAGAAGGTGTATTATTGGTGTTGATGGACATGGTGCAAATGGATAAAATCTGAAACAAAACCACAAAATGAACAGACGTGCCGTTTTGTTTGTATCACTTCTTTTGGTATCACAGACTGCAACTTTAAGCACAAGAGTCTCAATCCTAATGATCACGGTTTTAGCGGAGAGAATACTTCAAGCATCACAATGTAAATGTCCCATATCCATTTAGACCTCAGCTGGCCTGCATCTGGAGCCTCTCAGTACCGACGGGGAGAATGCGCTCAGTGTCGTGGAGGTCGGATCCAGTTCCTGATTGTCCACCTCTGACCAGAGCACCTCTGGACCACCAGCCGCAGTCCAAAGCTGACCTCCCTAAATATCTCCACCTCCAAACAACGACCAGTGTCTCGGCTGACTATCGGGCCATTCTATAGTGGGAAGAGGAACAAGCTATAATTGTTACTTCAATATATGAACAAGCAAAACATCTCACTTAGCAGATATTTACAGAATCAACAGGCATCCACCCTCTGGCGGTCAGCTCAGTGCTACAGAAGTGGGACTGTCGGGCAATGTTTCACCCCTACAGGTTATGACCTTCAGACGTTTCACCTGAGTGAAGTCCCACAGCCTTTGTGATGACCGTGACACCTCGTGACAATCTTTTAGACCAGGGGTACGCGCTTGGCCCTCGTCCACCAGACACTTGGTGTTCGGCAGGAACGTAGTGGAGCCCAGAGGACCGAGCTGCAGAAGTCCCTCTGAGGTGTAATGGGCCAGCTAGAAAAGCAGGTAAAGAGTTCTCACAAAATCTGTGAAACGCTCAACCGACATTATTTCGAACACAAACGCCCACAAAACCTCCAGTCAATTTGTGCATACAGCAAACCTCCGAATAGAATCGTTGATTAATATGAGCGGAAATGATTTGGAGCATAAATGGTAACATGGGTTGATAACATAAATATTATTATTAAATTATAGTAAGAGAAAATGAAGGTCAAATAACATGAAAGCATTATAGGAGGCCATTGCGTCCATGCGGTTGTAAATCAATCATATGTAGAAATTGTCTTTTAAAGAAAATATAACTTGTAAATGCCTCAAAGTACCTCAACAGAATCTCAAGTAGGAGTTTGTTTATCCTGTTGTTAAATAATAATTAAGGTGAAAATAATAAAGTCTCAAAACTACTCATTTATTGAATGGGTTCCTGAGCGTTGTTCCTGACCTGGGACGTCATGCCATGACAGGGATAGAGAATGGCACTGTTGTCCTCCTCAGGCCCTTGGTCTAAACAATAGCCACTGGCCTTGCTGCTTCGCACCTCTCCGTAGGTGATGGTGTCATTGTAAACCCGCATCTCTGGATAAACATTCTGCAAGTACCATTGGAAACTGCGACATTTCAATTTCTTCCTCAAGGCAATTCTTTCAGAAACGTCGCCAAAATCAACCCCAGGGTTCTGTTGAGTAGAAAGTCATGTCACCAAACATGGAGACCATAAGGGGACCGGTATGTATTAGTGCTGCAGAAGAATGTTCCTCTTAAAGAACTCTCACGTTAATGGGGATGTTCCAGGCCATGTAGACGTGGGATTTGTAGTCATCCATCCACACCTCAGCTGCCCTCAAGGCATTGCGCTTGGCGTAGTAATCAATGTCGTTGTTGTACGGTTTCTTGGTGCGTTCAATGTGTGCTACCCTGGAACACGGCAAAACCTCCATACTTCCCCCGCACTGCCACACCTGAGAAACAACAGGTTCAAGAAATAAAAGAAGAAATAAGAACATAGCCAGACCACAGCACAAATAAATAAATAGATATTTTATACCTTTCTTGGAATTTGAGAGTTATCAATCAGCCCAGTTGCTGAATTGCTTTGACATTTTCAGACAACATTTTTAGGTGCATGATTATATTGTGCTTGTTGGTTTGAAAAATATATATTTTTCTGAGTACCTTCTCGGTGCTCCAGCAACATGACACAGAGGTCCTTAGATGGAGTTCCACAATTATACAACCATGGCTTGAATCTCTTTTGATTCAGTCAGCTGGTCTCATTATGTTCTAATGCTGGCTTGTCTTCTTCTCGCACTGTGTTTCATTAGGCTCTGATGTTGTTCCATCTTCCTCCCCGCCTCTCTCGCCTCAGGTTTCTGATGTTCTTCTTTCTTCCTCTCTCACCGGCTCTTGTTAGGGCTCTAATGTTGTGCTTCTACCCAGATGACATGGTTGTTGTGTTTCATTCACCCCTGAGTGTGATGTGTGTTACCTTCTCATCTCTCTCTCCTGCCCTCGCTGGCTCAATCCCCTATTGCCTCCAGTGTGTCCTTACGTTCCCGTCACACATTTCCTCAATTCTAGTTAAGTGTGATATACCGTGTGCCAAAGCGTTAGTCTGTGTGGCGGTGGAATGCATGTTTAGTTCTCACAAACAACTACCACCTAACATCATTTTGGCAACTGAAAACATAAATCATGTGACACAGACAATATTTTGCGCAACATAAAGCTAATTTGCTGTTACTAAACAGAATGCCACACAGTGCACTGCAGGACGAATATACTCTAAATGCATGTCAACAGATTTCCCTGGTAGATATAGGGCCTTGTGACTCCTCAATGATCTCAGCAGAGCCAAACACACAATATGTTTACAGTTTTAATAACTAGTCATTGAAGCCAAGTCACCAGAATATGAATGAAGCCATTTTTAACCTATGTTCAATAAATGGATGCATTTGGCAATCCTTTACAATAAAGACAATTTGAATCAGCCTATCCCTTATAGAACATTGTGTTTTATTTGAATCACTCAACCAAAAACAATATAAACATTAAGTTGCATTTCATATCTCTGTTAAATTCATATGATATTGCACCTACATTGTGCAGAGTCCACCGCTGTCTCGCTTTGTTAAGCACAGTCAGTACTGGTCAGTCCACCGCTGTCTTGCCTTGTTAAGCACAGTCAGTACTGGTCAGTCCACCGCTGTCTTGCCTTGTTAAGCACAGTCAGTACTGGTCAGTCCACCGCTGTCTTGCCTTGTTAAGCACAGTCAGTACTGGTCAGTCCACCGCTGTCTTGCCTTGTTAAGCACAGTCAGTACTGG
>JACXGK010004470.1:0-38064 GCA_016801125.1 Novumbra hubbsi
GGGGGGGGACACCGTGCTCGGGGAGGACACCGTGCCTGGCATGTGCTGACTGCATGGGTTAACGTGTGCTAAAGGTGGAACTCTGAAAAGAAAGTGACATTTTGTAGCAGTCTAAAGACGATCACAAAAAATATAACTTATGATAACATGAGATTCATCGACTTATTTCAAATACACACACACGGGGAACGGTGAACTCAGGAGAAAACACTCTGCACATAAATCCTCTAACGGCTTTTCCAAGCTTTGTTTTACCGCATCCATTAACTAACATGAAATAATTACATACTAAAATGTCCTGATCTCGCTGATAAGCTTTTCTCGGATAAGCATAAGTCAATGCCATGTAGTTCAATAAATAACAATAGTAACTAAATGAAATTCCGAGATGTAACACTAGCTAGATTAACCCAATACCATTATAGACTGCCTGGTTCGTATCCTAAATGCCGATAGCGTAAGAACAAATATTACCCGTTGTATTTTGGCAATATCATGTTCATGATATCAGAAATTAGAAGAGTAAATCACATTGATTCAGTAAATACTATTATATATTCATTGTAGACACGTCTCAGAAGTCTTACATTTAAATTAGACAATTAAGTTATTGAACTTGGAAGACAATAGCCCTCCACAGCACTTCCACACACCAGACCCTTAACAACTAAGCTAGCCACACACGCGTCCTTCCTGCCTATAGCTAACATTTATTCTAATAAAGAATAAAAGCAATACATTGTAGGGCTTGATTATCACTAGCTAGCAACGGTTGCCTAAACTTGTTAGCGATTACACTACTAACCTAACTTGCTAACCTATTTTGCTAACTACTGCAACGAGAAGTACAGTTCATCGACTCGACCATCAAATGCAGTTATTTTACTTTGAAGGCATACGGTCAAAACACAAATAATTAGCAAAAATAAGTTAACACATACCACTTTTGTTCAGCGCAACGTTAGCAAGTGGCAGCAAGTAGAGCTTGATAGTGTTGTTGAACTGGTAAAAAAATTCAAGTCACTACTGATTTCCAGCTGACAAGCACTATGGCTTCCGGGCACGTGACACGGTAAAATATGAATAACACCCACATGATTAGGGGCCCAAGCATACTGCACACCCAATCAGTGACAGTAGGAGTGAGTGACATGTTTGTTCTCATTTTTTTTTTTTATGTATGCACGAACTAGCAAACCAAAATAGGGGCGACTATATATATATATATATATATATATGAATATATATGAATATATATATATATACATCATGGTGAGGACTACTGTCCTCATATATATATACAAATATATATATACGCATATACTTGTGTAAGTTGTGTTGAACAATATATGCAACTATGGAAGGTCAGTTCATTTTTGCATGTCAGATGCTGTAAGATAACGATGTACACTTTAAAAAGAAATATTTTCAAGACATTCTCTGTCATGATACATGATACCATGTTTAATGATACACTTTGTCAACATTTTCTGTTGTTTATTCCCATCTAGTAACTCACTCTTTAAAATATTTTTTTGAAATATTTCTTTAAAATAGACTAAAGTACCAATATTCATGTTGACAACATTTCAATAAAAGGGAGTTATGTAACATTCGAATGAAAAAGAAAATGTTATTGTGACATTTAATTATTCACTGTATATTGTTTCTCAAAACAGTTTTCCCCATTTCAATGGAATATCTTCCCTTCATCTCTTTAAAAAGATAAATTCCCAGTTCATTTTTGACAGTTCATTGACAATATAATGTCAATTTACAGTTTACAACAGGTGCTAGTTTGCTATAATGTAATTATGTATTATTTTGTGATTACTGAAGTTCAGATACACAGACAGCAGTCGTTGTTGTTCCACAAGGCGTCATTGGGTACACAGAAGCATTTCCTTATTTGGATGAATTTTAAGATATACGTATTATATACAGACAGTATATTTGTTGGGAAAAATATTATTTGGCACCTTGTTATACTTTATATATATTTCATATTTTTGGTACTTCTGTCACTATATTTGTACATCTGTCGAAAAATAAGACTTAAAACAATAACAGATGTCTGTGCTGCTAACTGACTTAAGACAATGAGGGATGTTTGTCATGCCGTCTGGCTCAGGACATTGAGGGACGTCTGTCATGCTGTCTGACATAAGATAACGAGGGATGTTTCTGTTGTGGTATCTGACTTCCGGGAAGTGTTGGATGACTGTCGTGCTTTCTGACTTAAGGCAATGAGGGATGACTGTTGGGCTTCCTGACTTAAGCCAATGAGGGATGACCGTTGGGCTTCCTGACTTAAGCCAATGAGGGATGACTGTTGGGCTTCCTGACTTAAGCCAATGAGGGATGACTGTTGGGCTTCCTGACTTAAGCCAATGAGGGATGACTGTTGGGCTTCCTGACTTAAGCCAATGAGGGATGACTGTTGGGCTTCCTGACTTAAGCCAATGATGGACGACTGTTTGGCTTTCTGACTTAAGCCAATGAGGCAGGCGTGTTAAGGAGGGTTTAACGATGGGGCTCCTTCTTCCTTTTGCTGCCTTCCCTTGTCCTCTGCATCCTGTAGGTCTTTCTAGCCTGTGCTCTCTCCGTCCCCAGGACTTCAGTATCATCTAGGATCTTTAGGGTGGGGATCTGACTGATCACATACTGCCTGTATGGTTCAGAGAAGGAGCAGGTTTGTGAGTAAAGCACATACGGTATTAAGCAGATAACTTTCTTTCATCTAATGAAACAATGCATAATGACAGAACATACAGGAATTGTTTCAAGCTATTCATCTGGAAAGTAAGTGTTCATTTGCTTGTAAAAAAAAAAAAACTACTATATAACATCAATACAAATACAAAACTAGAACAAAAATTCACAAGAATGTACCGTTGTCCATAAAGTAAATGATATAATGGGAAATTCCTAGAAGAAATGTAAAAACATTTTAATAAACTGGGCGATGTTGTTGAAAAAATGCAGTTGAAGACCTTAGAAATCATGGCATTCTTGCATTCTCCTCTGCTTTGGGCGTTTTGACAATTATTAATTCTTAAGTTCAAAACGCCATTTCTTCCAAGACTTCTTCTCATGGTTGACGTTTGGTTCTAGTAGGTTACTAGAAGTACAACATTGTTAATAAAACAGAGGAAATAGGATAATAAAAAAGAATTCACTGCAGCAGCTTTGCAATGCTGATGAATTTCCAATGTTTATAATGAAAGGTTAAAAGGGCAGGCTATGGGCACTGAGATTAATGAGGCAGACAGTTCAAAAAGAGAAATGGAGGTGCTCTTAAATACCTCCCTAGGAAGGAGTTTGAACAACAAACCTCAACAAAGTGACTGTTAAAACTCTCAACCATTCTAGCTTTGTTAATCGTGAGTTTGTTTTCAAATAGCAACGTAGGAGGCAAATCATAAGGATGGATTTGTATTGATATTGTTTCTACAGGGTTCCAGAAGTATTTTGGAACCACAGACAGCCAGTTCCTGTTAGAAACCTGCCTTGGCTGTGCTAATTGCCAAAATGTACTGACTCATCAATTTCCTGAAGAGTTGCATATCAGAGGGACTTCTGAAGGCCATAGCTGCATGCCAGAGCAGGTGTTTAAGATTAATTAGCTCAGAGAAGCTAATCCAAGTCACTATATTGGTTTTGGCACAGACTTTGTTCACAGGGGCATGTTTATTTTTTAAACATCTGCTCCTTCAGGCATAATTAGTCATTTTGAGTAACGGAACCTCATTATGCTCCGGTGCATACCAACGTCATGATCATCTAAAGGCACCAGACAAAAAAGGTGCCGCGTTCGTGCCGTGTTCACACAAGCTCACCTATAATCGACGTACTGGGTCAGACTCCCGCCATTGAAGTAGCTGGGCGCGGCTTCATTGTTCATCATGCTGAGGATCCTAAATGAAGTAAACACACGGTAGTCCCCGGCAAAGACAATTAAAATGCTCTCGGTAGTTTGGCCCGGGGTTCTCGTACCTCGTACCGTATGATTGATCAGCACCTACTGAACCAAGTTCTTACTTGATATTGGGGAACTTGGTTCGGATCTCCTCCACAAAGATGGGCAGGTTGCTGATCTTGTTCTTGTTGACGCACACGGTGGTGACCCCAGGCATGTAGGGGAACTTCACATGGGACGAGAAGCTGTTGCAGTCCAGGATCAGAGTGCTGAGCTTCTCCAGGCCGACCAGTAGGGCTGGGCTCCGTTGAGAGACGAGTGGAGGAGAAATACGGCCAGGAACACCGTCATAACATGCATACACGGCACCGTTGGGTGTGCATGTATGTGTGTGTGTGTGTGTGTGTGTTTGTGCGTGTGCAAGAAACTATAAGTGCACCCGGAAAATATGTATAGCATCTTTGTATTTTAACCCTTTGTGATGGAGGCTCCAAATAAAAGGATACTCCTCAAGCAGGTTGTAGCTGAGGTCCAACACTTCGAGTGTGTCTTGCTGGGCTAGTATGGTTTCGTAAGGGATCTCTAGTAAGCCCTGGTAGGCAAACGAGAGACTCCTCAGTCCCAGCACCGGGCCTGCCTGACCCGGCTGGACTGGTGCTGCTGGAGGCCCCCCGGTTTCCATGGCTAAGAGCCCCTTCCTACAGCCACCTCAGTCCTCTGTGCCAACTACCCAGATTACCAGGGTACTCAGATACATGGCGCCCCAATCTCTGATATCCACCCTCAAATCAAAACATGCAGGCATTACGGTTTAGTGACTGAGAACATTGACAACCAAAAACTCTTTGCCAAGCCTTTAAGCGTGAACAAGCCGCCAAACAGCTAATCATTGACCTACCTCTTTTTTGGCCTGTGACCAAATATGTATATATATATATATATATATTTATTTTCACAACCCCACCGTGTAAATTATAGTTACTTAATATGAGTTAGTATAAGATGAAAGACCATTGTTTCACTTTCACAGTAGACATTAGCTATATGTAAAAGGTTTATATTAGCAACATTTCAACTCCATAATTTCTACACTGATACACACATATACCTTACAAAGACACACAACCGCACACAAAACCTGTTGCTACAAGTTTGTTGAAATTGCATTGTGGCTACAGAGGTTACTTGTGTAACCCTGGTGATATGTACAGTACAAATTATTTTCGGGGTTTTTGACTCCCAGGTTGAGAAGCACTGATTGAAGTCATGTTGACATTTTTATAAATGTTAGATTAAGCTGAGAAACGGTTATGATTTTTCTTTAACATTTTTCTGTCCCATGCCACATTTTTATAATGGCATTAAATGGGTTATAAGATTTTAAAAGTTATTGAGCCTGTGGCAAAATGTGTAGAATTGCAACATTTCCTTCCACCACATAGCAAGTCCTTTAGTGCTCCAACATTTTCTCGATACCTTACAGCTACAAGTGTTTAATAGCAGTTAACAAACAATACATATTTCTCTCCGCCATAAGGAGGACGACCCTAAAATATTTTTCTAAGAAATGGGGCTCCCCTCCATTCAGGCTGGAGCAGGGCCTAAGTACAGTTCATGTAAATGACTGACCCGAGTTTTATCAGCCCAGCTGACGTGCAGGAAAAAACTGGTTTCATATACAGTACTACAGGTGGAGTTGGCACCTTTGGGACTGTATATTGGTTCCACCTCAACCACCCCGCTCAATCTAGCACCGCTACAGTACCGGAAATAATGTCAAAGACAGTTTGGCTCCCAGCATCAATCAATCACTCACTGAACACAAAGCCTGCATTTGACCCCGACAACAGTTATTGAACGGCGAGGGGATAACTGCCCCCACCTAAAACAATTACACAAATAATTACACATTGTCGGGTTAGGAACTCAACAGGGTAGGCTAACTTTCCTTTTGAAGTGGTTTTGACCACACCATCACAATTCGGACAAACCATCTGTTAAACGTTATTTGTAACACACAGTCCACAGTGGTGCTAGCGCTCATGAGCGCCGTTGGATCAGAGTTGTTTTGGAGGTCACAGGCGTCAGTGAATGGAGCACAGTATTAGACAACACACCAAACGCATTTGCCCCCAAATCCCTCAGTAAAATGTGTAGCCTATTAACGCATCTAATGCCAGAATGTTTTACAACTATTGTCATTGACAAAAGATGTTGGCATAGTAAACTAACGAAATATAATCTGCACCCATCCAGATTTACCTCATGGGTGCAGAAAAGTACACAAACTAGTCACGCTACATAACATCCATGATGGTGTCTTACGCAGGCAATTTTTTTTTAAACACACACATTCTAAACAGATTCATACAAAGAAATCATTCCATTTGATCCAACTTACCAAGATGTGTAGAGGGGTGGTTTTCAGACGGCACCAGCTGCTGAGATGCAGTCTTCACACTGCACATGAAAGGCACCTATTCATGGCACAGCCCTGGATCACAAGATCCGGATAATCACATTGGCCATTAACCCCTGCCTGTCCACAGGCCCTCCCAAAGGCTAAGATCCGTGTTACCTTCTTTAGCCTAAAGCTATAGTACATTGCTAGTAGAAAAGAGCAGACAGAAATTCATAATCTATATCAGGTTAATTCTGCATATTCTATTTTGAACATTCCACAATATACAGACCAATGTAATACTAAAAAGACATTTTAAAACATTGAATGGACAAAATAAACTTGATTTCCAAATAAATGTTTTTATTAAAAGTTTTTTATTACACAAAATAAAATACAAAGTGGTGAGAAATTCCTTTCTTTTCTTTATAAATATAAATAATGGTAACCTACAATGTTAGCTTGTTTTTATTAGGAAAATAAATGTCACTTTCTGAAAAAATAAATAAACCCTCCTTTTCTAATACTAACAGAGCAGTTTAATCTCGTCTCAAAAAGATCCATCCTTTTAAAATACTTTTAAAGCATAATTGTTAAACTATGGACACATACATTTAATCACAGCCGCCAGACCACATTCAGACGTGATTCTATAAATATGGCACATTCCATTTGAAATAAGCAATATATATTAACAGTAATAATACTGGAAAAAATTGGGGTCACCTAGAAATAGACTTGTTTTTTTAAATAAAAGAAAAATGTGTGCACTACTCCCTTAACAGTTGCAAATGGAGGATTCTTTGAGGAAATAAAAGTTTGAAGGACACACAATGAAGAAAATAGTTATTTCTAACCTTGTCAATTACAGCATTCTCCTATTCATTTTGCTATATGTCCAATTCAAACTAATTTCATGTAGGTTTTCATGAAAAACAGTTTTCTTAGTGACCGCAAACATTTAAGCTGTAGTGTACATGTTATATCAGTATAGGCTATCAACTATATATTAAATCCGATAATTTCAAAAAGTAGATTGCAAACCTTTGGAATGTATAAATATTAAAAAGTGAGTTGTAAAGAAATGTAATTGGAAGCTGTCAGCAGTTACACCAGTTCCAGCCAATTTGTAATAAAACTGTGATGAAAGAAAACTATTAACCATATCTATGTAGTTCATCTCTCTCGATTATCTGTGAATTACATACAGCGAGGAAATGCTCGGGACACTTCACCCCAAGCATGAAAAAACAAATGCTATTTTTAGGAAGCAAATTTAAAAAATGCGCTGCAGGATTTTCCATTGAGTACAAAGGCCAGTAGTTCCAAGTATGCTGGTTCAACGGCGAGACGTGTGCCGGTTAAGTCACTTTGACAAAGTGCTTCTTCTGGACACACAGAAGAGTGACATAGGGCACCCCAATGAAAGCCCACTTTTCACTAGGCCAGAATTTGACCACGGGGCCCTGTTCTGGAGCTTCCGAGGCCACGTCGAAGTACGCGAAACACACGCACCCGAGGTAGGAGGCCAGGCAGATGAGTATGTGCCTGCGGAAACGGAAAACGGTCAATCGTGGCCCCGACAAAACCAAACGGGTGCCAGGGTGTGGCAGGACAAAAGAGGTCCAGAACCATCGCGCGGGACACCGGCCTGGACCTTTTCCGACTCACCACGCACAGTGCAAATAGGGGAAGTTCACATAGGACCACATGTCACAGAAGATCCGGTCACTGATCCAACAGAGCAGGGCCAGCGACCACCACATCCCACTGAGCAGGCCCAGTTTAAACACACGCGGATTCTCGCACCTAAGGGACCACAGGGATACACACGGCCATTAGGTATCGGAAGTTTGGCGGAACTGGTCAAACCTCGGACGGCCCGTTTAGGGACCCGTCCGTCGCTTAGCGCGATGTAACGGCGACCTCTTGAGCTCAGAGACGAGCAGGACGGTGCAGGGTACGCCCAGGCCCATCAGAGAGACGGCGTTCATGGCAGGTTTAATGAAGGCCAGTCCTGTGGTGACCCCCGAGAGGATCCCGATAACCACTTTGAACCACAGCCTGGAGGACAGGGAGACATGAGCGACACTACAATACAGACTAATAAAAAACAGGAGGTAAGGAGAGGCGTGTGTGTGCGTGTGCCCGTCGCTTGCCTGTTTCTGCGGAATACCTTGGGCAGGTATCTCTTGGGGAACCACATGCCGATGGCACACATGAGCACCCACAGTATGGCTAGTTCATCCAGCATCTGGCCGAGGAAACTAAGGGTGGCATGGAAGTATGTGGAGCCAATTCCTGAGGAATGGACGATAAGCAGAGGGAATGTGGATATGTGCCTACAATCCCCCAGCTACAGTGTATATAAACAGGCTTCCTGCGGACGGATTTGAACCGACAACAATACCAGACTATGATAATGTACGCAATATTCAGCCAGTGTCACAAGTTAGAACACACTTACCAACCACAACTAGTAAAGTCCAGATCAGATATATTCCACTGTTGAAATGTGTTGCATATTGCCGGAAAAGACACATCAAAATAGGTGGCAGGATAAAAAACAGTATGTTGCTGACCTGCAACCAAAATATTATTATGTTTAGACATTTATACTAGGTTCAAAGCAAGTAAAATGTTTTAAAGAGCTATAATTATTTTTACCGTATTGTAGAACTCCGCTATTCCGGGGTAAATCAAATAGTTTCCTTCACACCAATCCACTTCGGAGCTACCCTGACTCCAGTAAACAAAAGTGCTCATAATGTCTTATCTTAGACCGCTAGCAAGAAAACTGCTAAAGGACATCACGTACACTTAATTTAAAGATTAAGTAACTTCAGCTAGCTAGTATGACAGGCAAATGCTGACCTGCAACAATAAAAATAAAGTTATTGTAGTTTCTAAAAGCGCACGATGTTAATCTAACAGTATTTAAACGAGGGGCATTGGTGTAAGGTTCAAAATAACATGGTTCGCACTACAACGCAATAGCAACAGAATGTCAACAACAGTTAGTACGTACACTCGATGCACACTTGCGTGCAGAACAAAACAGTTAACTTCCGTTTTAGAATTCGTGGCCGGGTCATAATGAAAATGTCGCCCCCTGGTGTCTAGTTTTGTAGCCTAGAAATAGGCTTCAAACTTCTATCCACATTGATGAAAACTGTCATACAAAATATATTTTAGACATTACGTTTGTTGAACAAATTTACAAGTGCTTTTGTGTTTTAACTTGTAGACTAAGAAACATTCCATTGGTCAAAAATCAACAATATAATAAACAAAATACTCTCAAACGTTATTGGCAAATAACCAGCTAAAATTTCATAGATGCCTAGTAACCATTTAATCTCAATAATATTAATTGTCGCATGTATTTAGTTCCACCAAGTTTTTCAGAAGTAAACTAGGGTTGTTTTGAATGAGCAAGCATGTTTGTATGTAAAATATATATATTTATCCTCAACCTAGCAGCTAACTCGCACCCTTTTGTTCCAGTGACTGCTCCTGTCTACTGATATATGAAGCTAAGGCGCGACAAGTGAATAATGTATGTAAACTATGTAAGGTTAATATACTTTTTAGGTCCCTGCATGTGGCAAGCAAAGGAATTTGGAAAATGCCGGTTCTCAAAAAGTAAGAGACAGCATTCACACACGTTTTTTTATCGGCACAAATACATAGTAAGGACAGACAAATGACCAATACACCACATGCGAACGAACCAGACAAACAGATCAAAACCGTTTCATTTGAGTAGCAATAAGGAGCTGTGACGCCCTCAAGTGGATACATTTGTAAAGGTTACACATTTGGATTTATTAACTGTATTCATTCATCTCTAATACATACATATAAATAAAATGATCATTATTTATACACATACACACATATAAAATGTTCCCACACTCTCTTTAAATAAGGTTTAAAGGTAGCTATGTCTTTGTCTTTGTACGCACACTGGACAATTACACGCCTATCTGCAACAGCTGACGTTACGTAGAGTAAACATTACATAGAGCAGAGGAGGAGTCAGGAAGGGAACCCAAATTCAACATTCGCAGTTCCATGTACAGAATTAAATCGACTGCCAGTTAGACAATTTTTTTGTTGGGGGGGGGGGGGTATTTTTTTCTGGTCCCTCCTCAAATATGAATTCTTCGAAAAGAAGTGAAAGCGACTGGCAGGGTCTTGTGAGCGAGGTGAGTGCTTTACATAAACATACGGGATGGTTGCCCTGAGACCCCATCAGTGATGCCAGATAAGGTTGGAATGCCATATGGAAAGATACATTTATCTCTACTCAAAATTCTTATTTTGTTAGTATTATGTTGCATAAATTATTGCTTACGTAGCTGTACATTTATCGGATATTCCATACACATTCATCCATATCGCGATTGATACCACCTGTTCCATACAAAAATATATATTATGTTGTTTATAAATTCACATTTGCATCATAAACCTGCCGCCTCCCTTTCGGAATATTTTAGTTTGATCGCAATATTTCGAAAGGGCGTCTTACTTGTCTTTACACTGATCTACACTAATGTGTGAACCTTTGATTGCTATTATTGGCGATTAAATGCCGTGTATTGGTGTAAGGATGTCCCCTCCAACTTGTCCATGTTACGGTTATTTTTTATATACTTCATATAGTGTAATGTTTGTGTTACACTGCAACACAGATACCCCACAATTTGTAATATTTTAGGGTATAAAGCACAAGACAACATAATCATTACTGATACGAAGAATATTTAGTGCTTCTGTTAGAATTAGAAAATTGCTACAATAGTCATGAATACCCTGTATTCGTCCTTCCCTCTATTTGGGTTTTAGAATTAGCGCAAAGCGTATGGTTGCGCTAAGTTGACGGAAAACCGCGAGTCCATTCATTAAGAGGGTGCGGATATATTATACTCGGCTACTACTGCTTATCGCATTTATGTAATTTGCGTAACGGTGTTCATGTCTGTTATCTTTTCACCCTGTGTGTGTGTGTGTAAGGTCGTACCTTAATTAGTTCACACACACCAACTGTGTTTTTATCTCCTTTTTATACCACGATCTAATGTTTGTTTTTCCGTTAGCGGTGAACTGGCTAATGAACACTTTTCAGAACACATAAACACATTCAAACAACATCAAACACCCAAGCCACTAAACTTACCGGTGTAATGCTTTGTTTTCGTACTCTGTCACTTCAAAATAAACTAACGCGTCCTAGTGTGTTCAGTAGTCACTGTCCTGTCTTCTGCATTGCTTCATAGTTCCTGGTATGTAAGCGTAAGCTGGATAGTAAGAAGGAGGCCCTCTTGATATTGTCCAAAGAACTGGACACCTGTCAGCAGGAGAAAGAGCAGTACAAGCTGATGGCCAACCAGCTGCGAGAGCACCACCAGGGACTCAAGAAAAAATACAGAGAGCTCATTGTGAGTCCATCTAAAGGATTTCATCTTAATTCTGTTATCTTTATTTGGGGATTTTATGCCTCAAAGTGACAGTATCAGTACACCATCCCTATCCTGGAAGGCCAGACAACTTGCAATGAATGAGGGAAAGATGAATTAGAACATTTGGGTAACAACCATGAGCCTAAACCACAAAAGCTAATCCACAACAGAATAGCGTACACACACAAGTGTCAGAGTCTTCACCTCAACCAGATTGAAATGGCTGTGGCATGGCCTGAAGAAAGTTTTTAATGCAAGACTTTCCAATAATATTAATGAACTGAACCAGTCCTTTAAGGAGAAATAGTCAAACATTCCTCGTAACTGTCGTTCAGGTCTGATCAGCAACAACAGGCAATGTTTTCATGAGGATACTGCTTCAAAGGGAGGTTCTACCAGTTACTAAATCAACTTATTCTAGCCCATGCTATTCGTGTCTGACTAATGTGTTCAGGACTCAGATTATTACTCAGAGGAGATCAGACTGTATTTTTGGGGCCATTTATTAAGGTAATTCAACAGGGTTCACAAATTTCTTTTCTGTAAATTGTGTTCTAATTTGTTTTAGATCTTTCATTTCTGATCTGTTTTAGGATGGGGATCCCTCCTTACCACCTGAAAAACGCAACCAGGTAAGGTTACACGCTTGCCACACTGTGTTTCCACCATATCTGTGACTCTGTTGGACTGTTTTTCCACTTCATCTGTGACTGTTACACTGTTGTCGCTCCCTGTCTGTGACTCTCTCATCTTTTCTCTGTTGCCACTCCATCTGTGACTTTCTCACTGTTTATCTGTTGCCACAGCTTATCTGACTCTTTCACTTCTTTTTTGTTACTATTCCATGCGACTCCCTCTGTAACACTGCAACTCAATCCATCTATCTATCTATTTATCTATCTCTTTGTTTCTCTGTCGCAACAGTATCTGTGACTCTCGCAGGTTAATCTATTTCCACTCCATCTGCAAATCTCTCACTCTTGTGACTCTCTTCTTTTGTCTACTTGCATTCCACATTGTTCCATCTCTTCACACTCCACCCCACCCTCTGCATCCCCAGGTGAATCTAGCTCAGCTGCTTAGAGACGCTCGGGAGAGAGGGAACCAGCTGTCTGACGAGGTGAAGGAGCTGAATCAGAGACTGTCTGAGGCCCATGGGGATAACAAGGTGGGTCATCAATTATACATATGCTGTCTTTCTGAGTCTCTCTCTGTCCTTCTGTCTCACGTGCTGTTTTTCTGTCTCTCTCTGTCCTTCTGTCTCACGTGCGGTCTTTCTGTCCTTCTGTCTCACGTGCTGTCTTTCTGTCTCTCTCTGTCTTTCTGTCTCTCTCTGTCCTTCTTTCTCTCTCTCTCTCTCTCTCTCTCTCTCTGTGTCTCTCACTGTCTTTCTTACCCTGTCTCCCACTATCTCTCTCTCTAAATTCTCAGTTGAAGTCAGCTTTTTTAGCATGACAGTTATTAGAACCGTGTTGCCAAAGCCAGAGGTACTATAACAACAGGAGACCACACAGCAACAACACCATTCAAAATGACATAAAAAACAACAACCACCTGCATTGTCTGAAATACGCGGTAACAACAAGATGCTCAAGTGAACAGCAACGAGTGTGAACAAACCAATAACCGCAATTACAACCGGATTTCCACCAACAACACATAACCACGCAATAACAACAACACCACCAACAACAACAACAACAGATAACCACTCAATAACAGCGACAAGAACAGGAATAATCAACATAGCAACAACCAAACACCAAGGTTACCAGTAGCAACGACAGTGAAAATACACAGATAATGAATAAATAAAAGGTAAAAGTCCAAAGCAGGTCACAGGTTGTCCCTTATTTTGAGGTACTCTTCGAGGAAGCGCCCAGCTAGAGGGGTTGTGCCTCTCTCTCCCAAGACCCCAAGCATCTTCTCCTTATTGAAGAGCGTGGTGAATGATGGCATTAGAATTTTTATGAGGAATGATGTCTGGTTTTGGTGTAATGTTGGCAGTTTAGTAGACTCTCTGTCTCTCACACACACACACACACACATTTCAATTGTCCTTTACCCCAACAACACCAACCCTACAGTAAATTTAAATCTAACCTTAACTAATACTTAACTCCAACCTTGAACTCCAACCCTGAAAAAATGCCTGATTTGCCGCAGGTCATTATACTTTTGAAAAACTCTGATTCTCAGGTATAGTGATAAACAAACACAAACACACACTCACAGAAAGAGGTCTCTCTCTCTCATGCCAAGTCAACCTTGAAATTGAATGTGTCCCAGACACTTCCCTGGGGATGACTCGTCTTTTCCTGGTCCACAGCTGCTGAGGATGACCATCACTAGGCAGAGGCTGGGGGATGAGGAGGTCGGGGCCCGCCACTTCCCCGCACACGAGAGGGAAGACCTGGTCCGGCAGTTGGAGGAGGCAGGGCTGCAGGTGGGAAAGAAAACGAGAATAGAACATCCCCCTGGGGGACCCCAGATTGCACAGTGATAAAGTCACTGCCGTGCAAATTGGCTGTGTTTATGTGAGACCAGGGTTTCAATCCTGCTTGCGGCTTGGCAGAGGGATCCGGTTGAAGACAGTGCGATTGGCCATCACCATTCATTTAGTAATCCAATATGGCTGCCTTGCTTTTTTTTGCTGTAACGACGGCTAACACACTTGTGGACTCAGTCAAGGTGGAAACTAGAGAGTGGATACCCTTTGACGCATAGGGGGGCTCCTTCAAATAAGCACCGTCACATTACCCATCTGAGAAGGTGGTCTCTCAAGCTTGCAATTTTCTGGAAGGAGTTTAGTGTCAGAAGTATTCCAAGATGGCTTTTCAGAAGAAAAAAAAAATACATAATGTTAACAGGCCCTTCGACAGTCTCTCTTATTCTACCTGACTATTTTGTATCCTCCCTCTGTCTCTCTATGTTCAGATAGAGGAACAGGAAAACATTGTTAAGGCGCTGACGGATGAACTGCATGATGTTAAGGCTGAGCGCGGCGTGTTCAGCAAGAAGGCCGAACGCCTCAACCGGGAGCTCAACCACATCCTGGGTGGCCATGACACACGCATCATCGACGTGGACGCCCTCTGTATGGAGAACAGGTGCAGGAGAAATGTATTACAGTTAGGTTGTTTTGGGTTAGTAACACATTGTACATGCCAGTTTATTGTAGCTAGTTATAGCGTTATTGTAGCTAGTTATAGCGTTATTGTAGTTAGTTATAGCGTTATTGTAGCTAGTTCTAAGGTTTTTCGAGGTTGTGATCTGCACTGATAACCTTTTTTTTTGCAGGTATTTACATGAGCGGTTTAACCAAGTCCAAGAGGAAGTAAACCTGCTAAAGTCCAATATCATGAAATACAAGGTAGAGATGTTTCTCGGTGACACTCCATTTAATCCTTCATTACAGTACCTCTGTTAGTTTACTTTACCACAAGGCGCTCCCCTCATTGGCACACACTTCAGATGAACAAGTGCTGTATGTGTGTGTTCAGGCGGTAAATAAAGACATTGTGTCAACATTGCATTGCAGTTCCATTTAGTTCTAGCTTGTGTCTCGTCGACAGGCCCGGTGAGGGTTGATACGAGTGGCAGCCGGTTAGGGTGTGTGTGTGTTTGTTTTGCAGAATGCGTTGGAGAAGAGGAAGAACTCTAAAGTGTCTGGGAAGTCCAACAGCAGTGCTCTAACAGGAGTCCTTTCTGCCAAAGAAGGTACACCAAACCCAGACTGCCAGCTCACAAGTCATATTGGTACATCACAGGTCAGACTGCTAGGTCACAAGGTTCACTGCAAGGTTCTAAGTCACACCTCATGTCAGACCGCTAGGTTCTAGCTCACTTACTGGTATGTCCCATGTCAGAATGCTAGGTTCTAGGTCACACCCAAGAGATATTGTCAGGTTCCAGGTTACACTAGCAGCTGGATCGGTTGTAAGATAAGGAAGCTGGTCAGTTTAACTGATCCAAGAACCGTTGTTACGGGAATTATCTAAATGCCCTGTTTCATTGCGTTTTGCTATTTACTTATGTTTTTCTTTTGTTCTTCATTCACACAATGGTCTCCAATCAAGAGATGTTTGTTTCGGTCACTGCATTTTGAATCCAGAACGCTGATTGGCTGATAGACCTGATATATGAGACCATTAAGACATAACCTATGTTTGGTACAACTCAACAAATTTTGGTAGCCAGTTGATATGTTCAATAAGGCATTTCTGGGGTTTGTGGTACTTTATTTTGGCAATTTATCACAAATTATTGCACAGCTTACTATGACTATAAGCTGTTCAATAATTTATCACAAATTATTGAACAGCTTATAGTCATAGTAAATAGGCTCTATATCACACCCTGCTATGCATTTTTATTACTTAGACAACAAAATCAGTAATAATAAGGATACAACTTTAAAGGACAAGTGTTACTAAAGCACTGTAATGTACTGGAGGCCAGGGTCAGGGGGGGACTTCAATTATACAAATTCTAGCGCAACTAGGCCTTAGTTGGGATCATTTGTGTAGCTTGTGGCATACAGCGATGTTAACTAGTCCAGGGTCTTAAATGGAGAGAGAAACATGTGTCAATCACGGAACATAGCCGTTATCAATTAGGAGTGACTGGCCAGACCGTTGGACCACCACGAACTCTCGCGTAGTGAATATTGCAGGAACGCTTTGGTTTCGGTTGGATTTTACCTTTTTGAAGTACACATTCTTTCTTAATTGGAGTTGCGCTAAGTTCCGGGTCGTTAACTTTCGAAACCACCGCGAGTCGTCCATATTTGCTCCGTCGGCGTTACATAGCAGCGGCTTTGATTGACAGTTGTCGGCAGTGCCATCACCACGGGTCTGCGGGTTAAGCTAGCAGAAGCTGGGAAGTATTCTATATCACAGAGTGCTCCGTCTCTCGCTCTGGCTGTCTCGCGTGTTTGTTTATCTCTTTCTGCTTCCCTTCTCTGCGTGGCACTCTCCGCGTGGCGTTTCTCCTCAGACACCGTTGCCCTGTGTGGTTCCCTCTATCCTCCTGCTCACCTTGTTTCGCCTCCCTCCTGCCTTCTCTCTTGTACCTCTCCCCTCTCGATCTCCTATAACCCTCCCCCTCTCTTCCTGTCCCTCTCCTATCCTGCCTTGCTTTTTTTCCCCCCACACTCCTTTCCCTCCCCCCTTCTCCCTTTATTTTCTCCCCTTCTCTCGTCTCCTCCCTTCCTCTTACTTCTCTCTCTCTCTTCCTAATATTATCCTTCTATCTACTCCTTCTCTGTTTGTGTAGTGCAGGAGTTGTTGACTGAGGCGCAGGGATGCAGTCTCCCCGCCACGCCCCAGTCTATCGCTGACCTCAAGTCCCTGGCTACCGCCCTGTTGGAGACCATCCACGAGAAGAACCTGGTCATCCAGCACCAGAGACATACCAACAGGTGGACAAAATATACCTACTCTAAATCTACAAATTACTCTTAAACCGCGATCCAAATTCGAACCCTAACCCAGTTGTAATATTTAGCCTGAACCCCGAAAACACTTTTTGTTTTTACTTGTGGAGGTGTACAGAATGGAAACACTTAATTGATTCAAAAGTATAATCCATTAGTTTCAGCAGAAATTAAAACAATAAAAGAGGATTGATTTTCCCAGTTGGCTACCTCGAAATTGACAAGTATAAGCAGTAATATCTTATCTATTGGGCCAAATGTTTGACTGCTACACCTTGTATGTATGTATAGGATTATATACAAAACCTTTGAAGGTTCAGTTCCTTCCAATTGAAACGATTATATACAAATAAATAAAAACAATTGCTCCATTTCTGGGGAATTGAACAGTCAGCACTGTGTAAACTGAAATCAGAGGACCATCTGTTCTGGTGCCGTTCAATGGTGGCGGGCATCTGGAATCAAGTCCAGAATTGGTTGTTGATTCACGGTTGATTCACGGTATCTCCATTAAGATGAGCACATGGACATTACTTGATTTAAAAAATCATGGTCAATCAATAAAAAACATTGTTATCCTCTTGTGAAAAGCATTATCCTTCAGGGATGGAACGGAAACAATATTTACTAAGGCATTACAGCTAGACAGACCAATATTGCAGTTCTGGATATGGGTGAAAAACATATGTGATGTTTACTATTCGCGTGTGTGTGACGTTTGGTTAAGGAGTGGACCAAAATGCAAATAGGCAATCGTGATAGGCTTTATTACACCTATCTAGTTGCGGTAGAGTGCAGTTATATGTCAAAATAAGGAGGCAGTGAAACACAGTCACTGAATAGCACAACGGTACTGACAGTCAACAGTTAGTCAATAACGAACGCAGAGACAAGACACATGAGGGATTATATACACAGGTAATGAGGGACAGGTGCAGGGAATCAGGGAGGGGTGCGTTCACAGGACATGGGGAACAAGACAAACACGGACGGTGGTGCCTAGAAGGCCGGCGACGTCGAACGCCGGGGGGCTATGCGAACAGGGGAGTGGCCGCCAGTAGGTGGAGACGTGACAGTGTGCAACTGTGCACAGTACCTCCTCTTACAGTCCCTTGTAGAGGGCTGGAATGAGGGCTAGCACAGAGGGGAGGTCAACCCTAACCGGATAAGATTCCACCCTGGATACTGCCACATCATACAGTATATACACATACATAGGTACCCACGCACACACACATTATGAGGAAGATCAAAAATTTGGAAAACAATGAACAGAATTAAATATATTTATGCAGAGGAAAAAATATACATAAAAAGAAAATGACATTTCCTTATGGAGACCAGCAAAATATCCAGAAAACCTGTTCTCACACACACACACACCTACCTTTAGATTACACATACTCATCCACCGCAGTACACAAGGCACCACACATTCCTACCCAGCGCGCACACACACCCCTCTACAATCCAAGGACACCAACCGATGGTACACTCTCCGTAACAGTCCACACGCACGTTTAAACACCATTCCACGATGCCCTACACTCCTCCTTGTCAAACAGCGTAGACACACAGTTTACCGGCTGCCAAATGGGCCACAGGGGACCGTGTGATTCACCTTCTACCTCCGCCTCTCCCCTCAGGATTCTGGGAAACCGAGTTGCTGAGCTGGAGAGGAAGTTGAAAACCTTAGAGGTGTCCGGCTTGTGGAGTCTTCCAGGTCTGTAACCGCTGATTTTATACGCTCGCCGTGCAAAGTTAACGCGCGCGAATCACAGAGACGTGCCCGGATCTAGCGGGAAGCCAAAGGAGAACGCAAGCAACGAACCCCCTTAGCAACCACATCGTGTCCGCCTGTCATGTTTGGAACCTGGTTCATGTCGTCCATAGTGGGTCAGAATGAAAGAACGTCGCACAGCTTTAATTGAGGACATCTGTCATTCTTGATGTGTTACCCCCCCCCCCCAGCCCCCCCAACAAAAAACTCCACACTTCAATGAGCCAGTGTACAAGTGATTAGTGACCTATTGGAATGGCGTGTCGCTAACCGGGCGTCTTTCTTTCCTGCCTCGGCGGTGGACGCCGACAGGTGTGACCTACCACGTCTCTCTGGGAACAGGCGGTATGTGCCGTTGTCGGTCCATCCCCTCCATTGTGCCTAGCCTGTCGCCTCATTACCCGCCGTCCTAATGTCGCCGCCATGCCAACCCACAGCCACCCGTTAGGTGTTCGTGTCACCCCCGTTTGTCCCCCCTCCCCCCCGAAAGCGGCTGACTTTTGATCAAAATAAGAAGTGTATCTGTCTTTTGTGTGTTCGTCTCCTGTACCGATCCAGACACACCGGGGCGCGGGGGGGGGGGTCCACCCATCTCCTTTTCTGACAACGTGGCAGGTGTCACAACCGAGACGTGGAAAGGCGTTGGCAATGACAAGGGGAGAGAGAGTTCGCTCAGGGAAAAGTGTCTGTGGGTGTGTCTTACATGTAAACCCAGAGATATGTGTTGATAGTGGGGCTGACCACTGAGTGCCAGGGCCTGATTAGTGCTTATCCACAGTCCGCAAATACGTTGGGTTTTGTATTTGTCAGTGTCTCGTGCATTAGGATAACTTTGGGATTCATTCCAAAGCTACGTATGAAGGATTGCACAGGTATTTTGGGGAGCCATTCCCCCACCGCATCAACATCCTAATACATCACGTCAGTAATGTTTAAGGAGGACTTAGCGCTGCTCATTGAATATTTCGAATACATGAATACATGCCTATGTTTTCTTTTTACCACTATATGAAGAGCAACTCTCTTCACACAACTGAAGTACTGGAAAGTGCCAGGCCGAAATCAGTAACCAGCACCTCCGGTGTCCACCAGAGGGGGGTGTTGCGCTGCGTTTAAAGTGCACTGGCGGGGTCTTAGGTGGCCCGATCCGTGGCTCGATGGAGCTCGCCTGTCATTCTCCCCGCCATAAAACTGACAAGCATCCATTACTGAAAATGATTGCCCACATTACAAACACATTTAGGGGAATGTGCTGTTATTAGGGAATTTGTAGACGAGGCCCAAAGTGCATTATGACTCTGTCCACCACCACAGTCGGTGTGGGGCCAAGAGGGAGAGAGTGGCCTTGTCAAGATGGACAGACACAATGAGGAGGAGGAGGGGAGGGGGGGGGGGAGCCAGAGCGGGCCGATTGAGGGCACGCCAGGAGTCTGAACGTTAAAGGTGCTTCGCGTTGTTGTTCCCACACGACAGTGAAACGGGGAGAATAAAGCACTGAGACTCCCTCAAATAGACTGGTGGTTGACTCGGCTACCCAACATCCTCCTGGGATCCATCCCCTGTCGAATGAGCGCGGGAATATACGCCTGTCGGCGCGAATCAGCCAGACTCCCCGGCAAACGGTGGGGGAGAGACTCGCATGGGGGGGGGGGGACGTTCCAGGGAGCCGTGCGGGGCTAGAAAAAAACACGTTGTTGCCGGGCTCTGAACCGAGCTGCTCTCTCTCTCTCTCTTCACTGTTGTTGCCAGCGCCTCCTGGGGGGGGGAGGCGCGGGCCGGTATCCGAAGGGAGGCGGCGTCTCGTGGAGACACCTGCCGCGTTGTCAAAATAGGAGACGGGTGGACGCCCGCGGCGCAACGACGGTGTTGGGACGGGAGACGTCCCCCGGGTGTTCGGATGAGGAGGGGGACGGGTCCCACAGTGGGGAGGTGGAATTGTTCGGGTGTCGGTGTTTAAGTGGGCCGCAGGTTTCTTTTCTTTGCCCCGTGGATGTGGTGCCTCTGTGGTGCACACGAGGCGACGCTGTGGGAGCTGCCTGGCGGCTGGTTTGTGTAGGACGTGTCCGGGGAGGAACAGGCTGCGGTATCATCACGTACACGACACTGGGTGACTGGGTGCATTCAGGTGGACTCTTGAGGGTTTTAGTACCCGTTGTCCGGTATACATGCCCGGTGTGTTGTTGTATACTGAGTACGGCAGGTTTGTGGGTTGCTTTGTATTTTTGTTAAATCCTTGTGGGTACCCAGAATCCCCAGGAGCCCCCACACGGGTAATACATGTCCTCCATAGGGACATTTTGGAAATGCCCATAACATTTTAGGCGGTTTCTAATAAAATATCAGTTTTAGTTCTGTGTGTGGGTCCTGCACATCTTTCTGTGTGTGTGAGGCCGAGTGTGTGTGTGTGTGTGTGTGTGAGATGGAGGGGAATGAACGGCTGGATGGACAGCTGTCAGAAGGGTGTAAATCCAGTCCTCCCCCCCCCCCTCCCCGAGCACGCAGTGTGCAGACCTGCTGTGCTCAGCCGAGCTCACGCACTGCATACATAATCACCGGCACCTTACTACTGCTATAAGTAGAGGCCTCAGAAAACGCACAAGTCACCCAAGGCCTCACCGAGAGTAAAGCTTTCAGCCAGCGCGAGGCACAGTTTCCACAATAAAAGTTTAATGACATGATGATTGAGTGTTCACGGGATGTTTTAGCGGTTTGGCAGATGGCTGTTCTCCAAATCAACCGGCAGGACGGAAGGGGGATCAGTCCCTTGATCGAGCGATTTGGTTGGCTTTGGGATTCGAACCAATAACATTACAGTTACAGGCCATACTATCTTGCACACTTGGCTGGGGGGCCAGCCATATACTTAACAACATGACGCTAATGTAGGAAAGGAGAAGGTGAACCCCGCCCAAGGAAATCACAGGCAGGACCCACAGACAGACATGAAATGGGATTGACCCGGACCTCGATGTGGTGTAGGAAGCAAACAAAAAACATGGCGGCGCTTTTGCATTTCTCAGTGTCACTGCACTGGTCAACACTCCCGCTTGACATTCAACATGCTTCACATGCTCTCATTCATTCGCACGGCTTCCTTTCCGTTTTGGTTTGTGCTCCTAGAAGTGCGTGCCTAGGCATGTATGTATGTACGCACGTACGTATTTATGTATGTATGCGTGCCCAAGCATGCGGGATATCTGGGTTTTTTTTTACGGCGCGACGGTCCCCGTGTGACTAGCATATGGCGTCAGCCCGGGAGGCACGCACCCGTCGCTAATGAAGACAGATGACAGCGGCCACTTCCTGTGAGCACAGTTCATTGGTGTATGCGCGCGTTCGAACGAGTACAACGTCGCTAGGAGAACGCTCCATCCCCTCGCCGCACCCTTGTGTTTTTTCTGCCTGGGAGGTAACCGCTGCCCCCCCCCGTGGTTGCTTTGCCGAGAATCGGTTTCGCCAATGGAGAGCCGTCAGACTAAGCCGCCGTCGCCCGGCTCCGCCCCGCGCCCACGGCGGCCTTGCCAGCGCGCCTCGGCGCAGCCGCCCGGAGGTGAGTGTGTAATTGCGTGTGACGTGTGTCAAGCGGCGTCATAAACGGCGTAATTAGCCGCGCCTACCTCACGCCCCGGATACCTTTCCCGCCTCCCCTCGGTGGTTCGGCCCGGTTTATTGGCGCTGACGAGTAAGTATAAGACGCTGCTAAAATGCCATGGCATTTTGAAAAATGCAAGCAAAGTTCTCCCACAGACATTAAAAGAAAGTTTTTCATTTTCTGGTGGGGGGTGGGGTGGGGGTCCCCCCATAAATAATGTTAGCCTTTTTTAGCGGGGGGGGCAGGGGGTGTCTTTAACCTCAGGGGCTCAGCGTTCACCTACGGGTCAGTAATCTGCAGAATTGGAGCATATTTTTGGAGAGGATCCGGGGCTAAGCTGTTGCCGTTGCTGGGATATGGGGACGTCACGCTGTCTTGGCTCCCATCGCCGCCACGCTATTTTTAGCCTGTTGCCATGGAAGTGCTTCAGTGACATAGGTAATTGAAACTAGAAAAGACACATTTGGTAAATGCTCGTTTGTTGGCCAGCTTGATTTGAGGCGCTTGTTTTTACCAGCGGTAGGATCTCCCGTAGTCACGGGACTGATTGGCTGTTGTTCAAAAAGTTGGTATATGTCAAATAACATGCATAAACATGTTTGGGTTGTTTTGGTATTTCTAGCTTGAACCGTTCCAGAGGGCTATGAGTGGTTAGTTTATGCTATGTGTGTGTGTATTTCTTTAAAAAAAACATTATTTACTTATACATTTTCTAATTTATACGAAAAAAGATAGGATAGTAATATTTAAAAGTTGGTTTGGTGTCACTAGCACAGACAATTCCTAAGTTACTATTAGTGGGTCTATTTACTCAAAAAGAATAGGAATTTGACATTAGAAAATGCATTAATCAACAATTATCTATTAATAAGCAATATCCGTCTGTAAAATGGTTTTATGTTTGTAACTGTAGCGGAGGAGTGGCACATTTAAATGCTAAAAGTACTCTACATTTTTCTAGCATTCTACATACAATCTAAACCAGCAGACAATTATAAACCTACAGACAATCTAAACCAGCAGACAATAATAAACCTACAGACAATCTAAACCAGCAGACAATTATAAACCTACAGACAATCTAAACCAGCAGACAATAATAAACCTCTAGAAAATCTAAACCAGCCGACAATTATAAACCTACAGACAATCTAAACCAGCCGACAATTATAAACCAGCAGACAATTATAAACCTACAGGCAATCTAAACCAGCAAACAATTATAAACCTGCAGACAGATTAGAAGTTGTTAATAAATATAAAAATACAAGCGTTTTGCCCAGCTAAATTATTTATTTATTAAAAAAGCCCCCCCCCCCCCACAAATAAGTAGGTGAAAATGTAATCATTCAATTTTACCGACACACAGAGAGTGATGAGATAGTGGAGAAGTGTAAGCATCCAGACTAATCACATTGATTTGGGGAGCAACATCTTTTCTATTGATGTTATAAGCTAAAGACATATTTACAAAATGTCTACTACTCCTCTTCTACTGTTTTTATTTACAAAAGCAATTTAGACAGCACAAAGATTCCCACTGCGCGTGGTACTCAATTTTTACCTTACGAGGTCCGGAGCCTGCTGTTTTTACCTTCTACCTCATCATAAATTGCACCCACCTGGTGTCTCAGGTCTAAACAAGGTTATAATTAGAAGAATAATATGAAAAAGTGGGTCCTGGTGGAACTTGGCTTTGAGGTCCAGAGTTGAGTTTCGGGGCCCTACATGATTCAGTGCTTGTTTTCTCACTTGAGACAGAAATGTGAACCGTGTAGAACTGGCATAGCCAGCTTGTCTAAAGAGTGCCAATGTATTGTGAGCGCCAAAGTTGTTTTGGGTGTAGTATGAGGCTTAAGAAATTCGGTTCGCTCAACAACTGCAACTGGTTGTGTCACCATCCTAGTTCAAGGGCAGAACTGGATTAAAAACCTGCAACCCGAGTAGGCCTTCGGTAGGATGGGACGACAACTCCAGAGTTTGGGACGTTGCTGTCAGACACGGATTGAACTTAATTATAACCGCACTCTTATACTGACCTCTTCTCATCTCTCCAAATGTGACCAGACAACAGACGGGATGATACAGGACCGTCGTCGCGGGAACGGACCACAGCTGGCGACGACATTGGTGCAGATGGTGCCGGTAAGGAAGGAGCCCAGAAACACGCCGACGGGGCAGACGACAGCAGCAGCAGCATGCGACACGGGCGGGGCGAGGAGCAGGAGACGGGGCGGAGTCCGGTGGAAGAGGAGGGGCGTGAGGTGGAGGTAGAAGAGGACGAGGAGCTGGGCTCCGCGGTGGAGGAGGGAGAAGAGGCGGCCCTGGCACTTGACACCATACCCTTAGAGGCGGAGTCACCCCTGGGTCTCCTCCCCCGGGTACCTTTAAGTCCAGCTCACATTGGCCACACCCTCGGGGCGGATCGTTCAACATGCCACACCCACGCAGCGGAACTCTCTGGACTGCCTGAGGCCTCTACGCCGAATTCCGTATTCAAGAGCCCAGACTGGAGCGGCACAGAGGGGTGGGACCTGCGCTGCCAATCAGAACAGACGGACAGCACCCATGCCAACAGCTTGGCGTAGTCAAGGTGCAGGGGTGGGGGGGATTGTTCATTTGGGAGATTAAAAATAAATAAATAAAAGGAACTTGACGAGAGTGATGCTCAACGTGGTGGTTGCTTCAGGGCACAGTATGAATGTTTTCACAGGGTGGACCAAACTCCCATGTGTTTTAAGCCATTCTTTGGTTCAGTCGCTGGTAATGGGGAGAGAGGACTACATTTTGGACTCCCACTGACAGTCACTGCTTGGATTCTACCTAGACAGTCTAGACTCCTAGACTACAAGAGAAACTTAGTAGAAATAATGCCAGCTTTTGACTTCCTGCTGTTCCTAATATAATAAAATGGCAGCTAAAAATAATGTACCACGTCCCAACAAGAACCCATTGCAAGTTGATGATTGGCATTGAAATCCATGAATGATGATGTTCCAGAGTTCGCAAGCAATTAACCAAATAGTGTATTTGTTCAGTACAGATATGGCCTTATGTACATAGACGATAGTTACAGCCAGTTACCAATCAATTATTGTGCCTTTTATTATTTTTCTAATGGAAACAGAGAATGCCCCGGAGACTATATGTACATTACACACAGTGAAATATGTGGTATTTATGAATTGTTCCAAATCCAAAAGTAATTTGAATAATCACGCATGATTTGCCTTTACGAGAAGTGATACGCTACACTGTCGGAGGTCCCACTTGTTGTAGGGGGGTGGGGGGGAAGGGTGGGGCTGCGGTGCTCTGGGAGGAACGTCTATGTCCTTGTGTACACAAAGAGCTAATTATCCTGGTTGTCCATGGGTCTACATGACCACATAGGTCCCACAGCCGGGGGGTAGTGGCCCAGCGGCAGCGATTCTCTCCCGGCTAACGCTCTCTAACCATGTTCATGTGGCAGCTGGCCTCCATGCAGCTCACCATTAACACCAGGATCCACCGAGTGCTTATTCTGCAGAAGGCTGGGTGCTATTTTTAATCTTTGACAGAAAGTGGTAGGAGGAAGAAAAGAAGAAAAAAATTAAACCCAAGTAGGAACCCTGGCAGTATACACGCACGCACAAAATGTAGGCCCACTGCTAGCCAGCTGATTTTGCATACTGGGAAGCTGTTTTGACGAATCTGATGGGATTTGCTTCTAATGAAATTCTGAAGCAATGTGGTGCCTTGGGCTTTAGCAAACCGACGTGCCAATTCGCCGCTATAAGGGGGTGTATTAATGATTTGGTGTCTCGTCTGTTTTTCTGTGTGTGTGTGTGTGTGTGTGGGTGGGTTGAAGTAAAAACTGCATGGAAAAAACTAGCAGTGGTATAAACTAGATTGCAGGTGTCAGACGGATTCCACAGAGGGTCAAGTATATTCAGTTCTTCCAGCTGAAAAAACACAACCAGGTGAGGGAGAGATCCAACCTACTTAGTGTCCGTATTAATCAATAAAGTGTAAGGTGAAAATGAACATCTGGAGACATGCCCTTCGTGGAACCGGTTTTACAGCAGGGTACTAGATTTCTTTTGATCTTCTAGAAGTCAGGGTTCATTTACATAGGTAGACCATTTTTATACTTATTTTCAGTAAAGGTGTTTTATCGTATCAGCTTTTGAAGAGTCTCAATTGAATAGATCTGATGTTGAAAGGTCAATAGACCAGTTAGTGGAAGAAAGAGACAAATTTGTCTGCCTGTGCAAGCACAGTGTTTGCCCTGCCTGTGCCAGCCATCTAAACCGACTGCTTCTCAGAGAGCCCTGGGCATTGAAGAAGTGAGCAATTTCAGCTGTTCTGGTGGGGCTGCTCGTGTTGTGACACGGATTGAAGTTGACAATTCCCTTTTTTTCCACCAGCCCCTCCTCATCCAGGCGCCGATCCCAGATACTCTGTCACAGCCTGCCACTTGCACTGTGGGAAGTCAAGAATCCTACACCATCTGACTGCCACCGTACTCTGTTATCTTCAGAGCATTTTATTTTTTACGCATTTGCAAAGGAGAATAGCTCGGGAAAATTGTTTAACTCTTTAGGTCCCTACACGGAATTGGATTAAGTTTTGGACTTTTTAGATAGGACCTGAATTTATTATAAAATGGCTTTGTATTTGACATGACATTCCAATATCCAAAGCATCGGGTCCCCGACCCTCCCTGAAAAGCAATTAAACGTGCACGTTTTTGGTCCTGCCCATCTTCACCCCATCAGCGAATCAACGCCCTGCAGTTCAATCAAGTGTGTGAGCATGGCCAAAGCGAAGGTCTGTGTACCCAGTAGCTCTTCACGAGGAGGCGTGGCCATCCTTGATCTGAACACACATTTAGCCTCTGCGGCATAACAGTAAGTGGGTTCCTTTTTTCCCCCACTCATATTACCCGAGTCATCAGGTGGTCGCCAGGCATGAGGTCTCGAAGCGCGGGGGCTACCAAACTTCTCTCCCGTTGCCCCCCATTTCGCTGGGTGTGTTGTCCCCGCATTGGCAGTTTAAATGAGCCTGCGGTCCACAACGTGCAGCCCCTGCCAAAGCTAATCTCAGCCCCTCAGCTCTGACAGAGACCTTGCTGACCCAATCAGCAGACCGAATAAAAGGTTTTTGACAGTGAATTCGTGTAAGATCCAACGCGGTGATTTTGGCGCCATTGCAATCTAATAACATTTTCACATGAGGGTGAGATGATTTGCTCCAAACACTTTAGCTTGGTCCTCTTCAAAACCCTTACCCGGGACACACACACACACACACAACTGTGGACAGACACTCAGCCCGGGTCGCCACAGGCCCCGCTGACTCTAATAGGTGTGATTGGCAGGAGGCAGCTGGATGCGGTGAGATTTGACACTCCATCATCGCCGAGCAACCAGTGGGAGGAGAGGCGACGGGTGAGCTGGGCACTTGGAGCCAACGGTTTCCACGCCAACCACTCGAGGGGGTTAATTACTTTACTAGCCAGGTGCCCTGGCCACTGATGGCCGTGTCCATGTCCCACGCATCATACACCTCTCTCCTTTATGCTGCCTGACGTCGATCAGCGGTCCCCAGCCCATATCCGATCGGAGTGCACCCAGCGGGGCCTTGGGGTCCATGCCTGGTGCTGTGATTTCAAAGTGTAACTTTCTGCTTGGCGGATGACGGGCCCGTCATTATCTCCGATGGTGGTTGGGGGGGCTGTGCAATGTCTTATCCAGGGACTTGTCATCCACGCACCGATGCTCTTCCCCACCGCTGTAAGGGCATCTGCTTATTGAACAATGTGGTCATTCTTCTATTTGTCTGGATTCGCCGAGGTTTCGGATGATGCATTTTGACATTCGAGCCATTTCAGACACTCTTATCCACAGCGACTTATATAAGTAATTAGTGTTAAGTGCCTTGCTCGTTGGACATCATTCTGCTTGCTTAGCAAAACTCTCTTGCTCCCGACCCAGCTTCCAACTTGTACTTGGGGCATCTGCTCGGACAGGCACGCTTGACCTCCCTGAAGTATCTAAAGTGGTCACGATACCTAGCAATTCAAGTGTCCAGAGTCTGTAACACAGTCCAAGTCAGACCTCGTCGATCTCCCACTTTTATGATGAGGTGGTTCTTTACTTTTGGCAACCTACCTGGCAGTTTCTGCATTCCCTTCGAGGAAACAAGCTACCGCTGCACCAAAATGGCCCCCGAGGCCCCGCTGTGAGGCTGCTGTCAGAGGACGTCGCAGAGGGATGGCTGGAGAGTTGTGGCGGGTCGATAAGCAGAGAGGCCACGCCGGGGGTCATCAGACTGTCAGAGTGTACAGGGTGATCTCTATTAAGATAGCGGAGGGTGGGCTGGTGAGATAAGAAGTCCCTAATGCAGTCAGTGGACATACATGGCGCTGTCCTACACCTGCTTGTGCCTCAGGTAAAGTTGTCCTGTTTAATGGTAACGGACCTGGGTCAAGTATGTATTTTGTTTTCCTTACAATACTCAACGGATTTAGTTTGCCTGCCATTGTGAAGTCGTTGAGCAAACGGAAACAAAACCTGGCACGCTTCAGAATAGACTGTATTCAGGGGCAGATCCCCTGTGCCCCTCTGAATGACTATGTTCCTTGAAACAACAATCCACACGACTAATTTCGTACTTTCACAAGAGATCAACGATCTACGTTCCTTTTCTACACTCGCGAAGATCAACATCGTTACCCCGTGATCTCTTACCAGTCACTGTGGGATCGCTCACTGTGTGTTTTCCGACAACGCGACCTGTTGTGAATGTGAGCCTGCGGGATGTGCTTCTTCAGGGCCTGGGAGGCTGTTTCAGTTGGCAGTCGTGGACAAGAACGGGGCGTCATCTTTGGGCCAGCCTCACGGTGGTGGCGAAGGAGGGATGCTCGCACGAGCATGGAAACAGGGCGGTCCCTGCATCCCCGTCACCAGGACATCTAACCCCGAGGTACCTGCATCACTGGTGTGGGGTGTCCCGGGAGCAGTGTTGCCGACTTGTCCCCTTGTGGCAGCTCCATGTTGTACTTCCTTGCCCTAATGGCTGCCTCCAGAATGATCTGGAACCTCCAGGCTTTTTCCTTCGAAGGGCTTCTGTGGGTGTCACAGCTTGAAGTGTGGCAGACGACACTCGAGGTTTAGGGCATTAACAGTGTGGGAATTAATCAGTGACCTGGGTCAGATCAACTGAGGCTTGGGAGTCTGTGTGTACTTTGGTACATGTGAAATACATGCGTATTATCCCCTGTGCTTATATGTCGTGAGCTTCCGTGAGCTGTCATGTAGCCAGGATTTATTGCCCCATCTGCCCCTTTCACGGCCAACATGTTTCCCTCTGGCCCGCAAGCATTTGCTGTTCAGCCTCTGCCATGACTAAGTCCCCAAAACCTTCCCGACTTCTTTTAACACACTCCCACTCAATCTGGGGAGGAGCTTTTGAAATGCTTTGGGAAGCGCCATCACGCGTACTGGCGCACTGCCGTGTTTGGGAGCGTCTCTGTCTCCGTGCCCGTCCCACCTCTTCTTGGCTTCTCGAATGCATAACCATAGGGCACCGATACCCACGGGGCATCCCATTACCCCCAGTGTGTGAACACCATCTTTAGAAACTGCCAGCCTAGTCATCCTGCAACTCCCACGCGCTCCCTCTTGATCAAACCGCCGCTGTCTCACTCAGGCAACATAAGCTCCCCGGCAACCTGGTTAGTCGCTTGCATTATTACTGCTGGTGTTTTAACACCCAGGCCCGGGAGACTGAAGTGCTCAAAGGAAATATTACCGGGAGAATATTAGTCTTTTTCAACCGTGAGTAATGGTTGAGAGTTTTGTCTGAAATTAAGCGACACCTGCATGAGTATGGTCACACATTAAGCCATCAAAAGCAGGTGAGCAGTTAGCGCATAATTTGAAACCAGTCCGTTGCCAAGAGAAAGATGCATACAGTGCATGTAGGAGGGTTTGCTCACAAAGTACTTATGAGTCACACGGCTTTAGCTCACTCATAACCAATTGATCACAGGCAGACATATCCAAATCAGTGTGTGGGTCTATATTTACCGTAGCGACCAAATACACTACTGAAATAAATGAAGGGAACACGTAATCATATAAGATCATACAACACCAAGTCAAAAAAACCTCCGGGATCCGTCCAATCTGTCCCGTTAGGAAGCTTAAGCAAACAGTTTTTGTAAAAATGAAAGTGACAACAGGTGCACTGGAGAGGCAACAGCAAGACAACCTCCAAAAAGGGATTGGTTTTGCAGGTGGTGGCCACAGACAATAGCACTCTCCTAATTGATTCTTCTATAGTTTGTGTTTTGGTTCCTTGTAACTACCAGAAGCATGAGGAGATACCTGCAGCCCATTCAGGTTGCACAGGTAGTACAGCTCCTCCAGGATGGCACGTCCATGTGTGCCGTTGCAAGTAGGCTTGCTCCCATTGCAGTCTCAAGAGCTTAGAGATAACAGGAGACGTGCTGTTACACAAGTAGAGCTGAACAGAGATGTAGAAGGGTATCAACACAGCAGCAGGACCCGTATCTGCAACTCATGTTCAGCAACCCATTCATGTTATTGTATTGAAACAATTATTTTCAACAGTCAACAATAGATAGCTTTATAGCCTTGTCCACTGGGGAAAGAAGTATGTTAACCTGGATACATTTTCCACTAGTGAATATTTGTAACTGGCTCAATTAGCCATAATAAAGTTATTGTTACAGATCAACATGTTATGGCTTTCTTGACAATATGTACAACAACAGAAAATTAAGAGATATTAAAGGGATACTTAGGTATTTTATCAAATTCCCTAGCTACCCAAAATCAGGGCACATTTCTTTGGTTTCTTTGGTTTTGAGAGGAGCCGACCAAAACGTCCAGCAATTTTGCTAAGCTAACCAAATGTAAAAAATATAAAAACAATCGCTTCTTAATGGAAGAAAGGAATGGTAATTTTAGGATGCACACAAATTGAGAAATACAATGATTCCACTATTACTGTATATATATTATGGACATATTCGTAAATTACAAAATAAATTACAAAAAAAGAATGAAAAAATAATACCTACCTGTTTATTGTCACTTGGTTATACAATTATTAATAGTTTATTGCCGTTGTACTTCATGATTTAACTTTCAAGTGCAGCTAAGCGTGTCTTTCATTCTGATATCTTACAGAGGATTTTCAATTCGGTTAGCAGGCTATTGTTCTATTTTACAGTAAAATAACAATGCTCCTTTGTTAGCGATGGGCCTCTCAGTCTGTCAGTGGCGCTACTTGGCAGACCTATTTCACACACAATTGGACTGTTATTTAATTGCCTGTGAAAGAAAAGGGTGGAAAAAAATATTTTATAGCCTTGGATATATAGAGCATTAGAAAGGCTTTGTTGTAACGTTGACTTCTCCTTCCCCATCACCATCAATCCCTGGTTACAAGCAATGAGCCATTTGCCATTACGAAACTTGTTAGCGATGCCCAGGAAGTGTAATTACCTGTGTCGGTGGCAATGATCGTCTCGGTGCCAGCTGATTTATCACAAGTCTGATAGGTTGAAACTTTCAAGAAATGTGTGGGAATGGCTGTAACCACTGAAAATATCTTACGTGTTTAAAGCACTATTTGCCTATGCGCTTGAAAGATAGTCATGGTTGAAATAACCCACACCATGTTTTATTTCGCGGAGGCTGTGTTCGACTTTGGCGCATGCAGCCAGGACCCCTAGTAACCCACCACGGAATCCATCGCAGCATCTGCATATTAGTTTCACTTGACGGAAAGATTTAGCTAATACGGAATATTCTGCAAATGTAAACGCTACTTGATGAATTTGTATCGACTAAACGCGTGCTAAATTGCATTTTGTGTCAATCATTTTCGTAGAGATAATAATGATGAGGTAAGTGCTTCCGGTCGCCATATTGGTGTTGCTAGTTTTAGCTTGCCGAAATTGTATGGCATATTCTACTAATGCTAGCTAGCTAGCTAGTGGTTCCTTGTTTTTGATATTAACGTGTAAACACAATGTCAAAGCGACATAGGGTGGATTTGGGAGATGATTATTCGTCGAGTAAAAAGAAAACTTCTTCTGATGGGTATGTATACAATAATAGGATGTAATAATAGAATAGTCAGTGTCTCGAATAGGAACTGCAGTGACAGTTGTAGCAGGGGATGTTTGACTTCAACTAGCCAAGATATTAATTACTTAAGATTTTAATGGTTAGCTAAAACTCACTCTGAAATAATCTTTTGACAGCCAGTGTCGTTCATGAAGTACTTAAGCATTGCGATCCAGAAGTATAGCTAGCTACATTTACTCATTCCATGCTCATTGCTAGCTTGGTACCTATACACTCAGTACAGCGAGTTGCTAGCAGTGTTAGCCAGGCTTAACCTAACCCGCGTTTTATAATCGTTTTGAGTTGCGACTGGTAGTTGGGACGTATTGAAGCTCAAACGTAATTTAAAATGTAGTTTTTAGTGAAAAAAATTCAAACATTGTTGTCTAAATGCGTTCCTATTTTCTTTTGGTGCTGGCCTTAAGATTACCGCGCACCCCCCTAACTAACTTACTATATTGTGTTTTCTTTTTTGAACGGGAATTGTAAAACACTATTTGGAATGCTGACACTACAAAACATCATCCAAGTTATGCTAAAATATTTGCATGTCACCAAATCATGTGGACGTCAGCGTGGTCCTGAAATATTGCTGTCTGGTACTATTAAACACATGGAACATTTTGGGTACGCTAGTAAATTTGGTATGCCAACGTATCAGATCTCGTTTTTCAGAGCACACTAATGGTTTTAGACCCTACTGGTTATTGGTTGTTAATTAGTTTTTCCGGAAATTAGGCCTACATCTATAGAGTCTTCTGATAATCGACTATTCCATGCATAATGTGCTTGACTGTTTGAGTAATCTAAAGAAAGCGGACATGGTTTAAGTTCTAAGTGGTGTTGCATTTTACCCGAAACAGAAATTCAACTGGTGGGTTGATGTCTTGGTCCTATGTTTTATGACATGAAATTAAAGGTCCCAAACATCTTCATAAACATCTTTATAAATTCTCTCCTTTATAGAACCATGTCAGTGTTACATATTTTTTTATTTACTAAGCCGCTGTACTATACTCAGTAAGTTTTTGAATTCTTCAGTAAGTTTTCTTTTATTTGGACCAGCCGTCCCAGAGCATGAGAGGTAAGATGGGATCTGTCCTTCCAGTGGCAAGAGAGGGGTTCATTGCTCTCATCATATTGTGCCCATTAAAGGATTAAGTGATGTGTAGTAATATCTTAGTCGGATTGGTCAATAGGCTTGTTCGGCAGGTTCGATGGTGTTATTCCAAGTATATGTTTTTAGATATGTGGAGACCTAAAGTGTCCCTTAACACCACATGGTTATAATTGTTTTAATTTTTTAATTTGTTTTAATTTTTGGGGGATTGTCTGCTGCTTTGGAACTATTTGATTAGTGCATGCTGGCTAGGCTCTCTGCTGCCCACGTGCACTTAGACGTTTCCCGTTTGATCCGTGAGTTTGTTGTGCTCAGAGAGCTTCTAATGATACAACATATACGATTCAAATAAACGGCTTAGATGGAAGTTGACAGATATTACTAGTTGAGTAAGTCAACAAGTAGCCCCATGCAATACTTGGTATTGATGCAGACATGGGTTGTAGGATAATGACAAACCCGTTAAGATAATTCCCATGTGTTAAATGGAAAAATGTTCCCCTTTTGACTTATATAATATATTGATATTTTAGGCCATTCATTTCCTCATTAATGTGACCTTTGTGTGATGCTACACTTGATTACATCCTTCTGCAGCGTGAAAAAGGGAAATGTGCAGTAACCTTTTCATGTTATTTGAGGAAAAGGACATGACACAGCCAAAATGAAATACACTGTTGCACTCTGACCTTTTTCAGTTTTGGTGGTTGGTGTCAACGTGGGCATCGGTCCATTTGGGCCCCTAACCCGTTAGACTAGCCACTAGGCTCTGGAGATCATGGTGTTTTACTGATTTTGGAGGGCACTTGGTGAGCATGTAGGTGTCAGTTTGTGGGAATAACTAAACGTAACGGGCTGTAGTTGCACTAGTAGTTTATATTTTAAAGTGTGTCTTTCTGTATAATAGACACCCTGTTTTAAGAAAATCAGCTATGCACTGAACCTGTTTGGCACTAAAGATGCGCTGAGCCGTGACAATAAAGTAGTTCGTAGTCCTATTTGTTGTCCTTGTATTCGGGAGCGGGAGATCAAGATTAAAAGTCTCAACCCCTCGCAGGTTCTGCTACTATGCTGCTGAAGTAGCCGTTTATGTCTCAGATTAACACAATGCTGCTCGCAAGTAGTGATTAGGCTGCCAGAAACGGCAATGTCAGACCTGCAACTTTTGCTGAAGTCAATAATGTTAAGCAGCTCATTATCTCCGGAATATTCGGTGACTTCTGGAGCCACATCTAGCCGAATCCTTTGGCCTACTGTTACGCAGCCACCTGTAGGATCTTAAGAAAAACGGGGGACTTTCTGCACCATACCCTTTCGAGGGTGGAGCTCAGCTATCTGAGGACAGCATCAGGCAGATTTGGCATGTTGCTCTGCAGGCCACTCACTGTTGTGTGCTCTGCGCAGTTCAGTGGAAATGTCTTGAGACGTTTTCTCCCTTTTCTCACACTTCTTCTCTGGGAACTTCATTGAATAGTACGGTAACGTGGCACCCCTGTAGTCCACCGCAGTGCTAATGTTTGGACTCTGCCGCAGGCGAGACCGGGACCGGGATCGAGATGAGCGGTCGAGGGACAGAGACCGGGACCTCAAGCCCTCCGGCGTGTCCCCGAACCCAGCCGTCTGCAGACTCAGCCCGGGTCTCCTCCCTCCCAAGCAGGCCGCTGCCATGCAGCAGATCAACCCGTTCACCAGCCTGCCCCACACCCCGCGCTACTACGAGATCCTGAAGAAGAGACTGCAGCTGCCCGTGTGGGAGTACAAGGAGCGCTTCAACGACATCCTGGCGCGCCACCAGAGCTTCGTGCTCGTCGGAGAGACGGGCTCCGGCAAGACCACGCAGGTAAGGGCAGGGGCGAAGGTGTCGCCCACGCGGAGAAACCGACGGGGCCACACGGCCCTGTCAGGGGGTGGAGGGTTGTGCTAATCTTGGCCTAGTGGTTCTCTCCCTGGGCTGGATCGTATTCGCCAAAGGGTGACCCAGTCGAGACACGCCGGCTGGTTTGTTGCCGTCGCACCGACTCCTGTTATTTGCGGAAAACAATCCGTCTGCAGAGTCTTTTACCGCCGTCCTGATTTAATGACATGTTGAATACAGCGTGTTCCCCCCCCCCCCCTCCTTACCACAGCAAAGGGCCTGGTTGCCACTGACGGGCACTCATCCGAACCCAAGGCTAATCCGGCAGAAGGAACAGTTTCTAAGTTTAGCATGCTCTTAGCAGGTCTCATCGTTTGAACATCGAGTGTCGGGGATCCCCACTGGGGCGTTCCCATCAGCAGCAAGTCTGCAGAATCTGTCTAATACAAGCCGTCGTCACGACTAAAGTGGAGCTTGCTGCTCGTTGTAGGAGATCGGTATTGTGGCGTGGGGTTTAAAGACAGGAAAAAGCCCATTATGCTTTGCTCTTAATTGCCTGTGCTGTCGTTAGGGGGTTGTTTGTACTCCGCGCCGTCATTACTGTCTCATGGTCCTTATTGGATGAAGCTAGCGAAGGGCTGGTGATCGTGCCTGAGCAACTTCCTCTTCCTCTCCCCGCAGATCCCTCAGTGGTGTGTGGACATGGTGAGGGGTTTGGGCGGCCCCAAGAAGGCGGTGGCCTGTACCCAGCCCAGGAGGGTGGCGGCCATGAGCGTCGCCCAGCGGGTGGCGGACGAGATGGATATCATGCTCGGCCAGGAGGTGGGCTACTCCATCCGATTTGAGGACTGTAGCTCTGCCAAAACCCTACTCAAGTAAGTGGCCAAGCAATGTCCCACCGATGCTAGAACAAGGGCTTCTGGCGGTCCAATGTGTTGCCTGGCCCATGTCTGTTTAAGTTGTTGTACTTGACTTATTATCATTCTTTTTTCCCTACGTTGTCTACTAATGTAGCAGTACAGGGCTTTTGAATTATCAACATGTCCACTTTCTCCCTCTGCGTAGGTACATGACGGACGGCATGTTGCTCCGCGAGGCCATGAACGACCCCTTACTGGAGCGCTACGGTGTCATCATCCTGGACGAGGCCCACGAGAGAACGCTGGCCACAGACATCCTCATGGGGGTCCTCAAAGAAGTGGTCCGGCAGAGGTCCGACCTCAAGGTACCAGCCCCATAACCCTCAGAGGAAGCTTTTGTCCCCTCGTGCTCCACTGAAAGCTGTTGCTTGTCCAAATGGCGCCACGGTGCCAGCCAATCCCAGGTGCCAGCCAATCCCAGGTGCCGGCCAATCCCAGGTGCCAGCCAATCCCAGGTCCCACTGCCGCTTCATCCTACATCAGAGCCGTCTTCTCTGCGTGCACGCCGCCACTTGCCTTCACACACACACAGTCCCAATAATTACTTTCACAAAGAGATGCTACAGTGGCACGCTGTTTGCACGACGCCTGACGGCGGCCGTTCGTCTCAAATGCACGACGAGTCCCCTCTGCGACAGCATAGAGATCGCTCCCCGGGTCGGCCCATTTTAAGGCAATCAGCCAGGAACGGGGAGGGGGGGGGGGGGGTTCTTTTTTCTTTTTATAGCCTGACTGCGCCGGGGCACAATTCTCATAAACCAGATGGGTAATGACTAGTGGTTGTCGGGGACGGCATCAAAGGTTATAAAAGTGTTCAGAGGCCTGTTAAATAAGGTCTAGGTTACAGGCAACCATCCTCACGGCCCCGCTTACGTCTCTCGCCCATGTCTCCCCCGTCCCGTCTTTTGAAGTTTAATTGGCCTTGATTAAGAGCAATTATTATGTCTCACGGTGCGTAAAAGCGAAATGGCACCGTGATGGTGGGACAAAATATTTGAGCGCAAAAATGGAGGAGCCGAGCGGCATGCTACCTCCCTTCAGAATCCTAATGTGGTTCTGATTTAATGGGCCCTGAGGCGTGCCCCAAAATGTGTTCAGGCCAGTGAGGACCTGGGTCCTTGCGGGTAAGGTGTGCATTGTTTAGGTGATCCGTCTACTGCTCCCACTGGGGTCCATTGTCAATTATAGCTTGCTTCTCCACAGCTTTATATAGACCCCTAGCTAACCATCGTCATCCTATAGTTTCATATAAACCCCTAGCTAACCATCGTCATCCTATAGATTCATATAAACCCCTAGCTAACCATCGTCATCCTATAGTTTCATATGAACCCCTAGCTAACCAATGTCATCCTATAGATTCATATAAACCCCTAGCTAACCATCGTCATCCTATAGTTTCATATAAACCCCTAGCTAACCATCGT
>JACXGK010004471.1:6503-19301 GCA_016801125.1 Novumbra hubbsi
GGTCTCCAAACCGTTCCACGGAGGGCCGAGTGTCTGCAGGTTTTCACTATCACCTTGTACTTGATTGATTAATTATGTCACTGATTGGTTAGGTCTACCCTCATCTGGTTATTTAGGTCTGAACCTGGAACCAATTTAAAGGAAAAAACTAAAACCTGCAGACACTCGGCCCTCCGTGGAACGGTTTGGAGACCCCTGCAGTAGTGTGTATGGCCTCCACATGCCTGTATGCACTCCTGACAACAACTGGGCATGCTCGTCTGGGCATTTTGGAGTAGTGTAGTTCTATGGACAAACCATTAAAGCAATACAGGTGTATTGCTCTAGCAGACATACTGACAACGTCATCATCAAAAGTGTAAACCCTATTCCTGGTCATACTCGGAAACAGACTGAAACAGGGAGACAACCTCAGCTCTATTAACCGAAATGAACAGAACCCATGCGTCCATGAGCTGGCCACTAAGTTGACATTGATAACACAGAGCTGAGTCAGAGTCAAGATGTCATAATGCCCCGTGTCCGAGTCTAGATGTCACAACACTCTGAGTCAGAACAAAGATGACACAACGCTCTGAGTCAAAATCAAGATGTTACAATGCTGATGAGTCAGAAGCAAGTTGACACAGCTCTCTGTCACAATCAAGATGTCACAACGCTCCAAGTCAGAGTCAAGATGTCACAATGCTTATGAGTCAGAATCAGGATGACACAGCTCTCTGTCAGAATCAAGATGTCAGAATCAGGATGACACAGCAATCTATGTCAAAGTCGAGATGACAGAGGTCGGAGTCAGAGATAAGCTACACTTAAATTGAGGGTCTGTCCAAGGTTTGTATACAAGAAAAAAAAACAAGCAGGGTAGAAGATGGATACCAAGTCAAGGCAGATCTATGGTCACAACCAGTACAACCAGCAGATACATTTACTTTCAGCATAAAGGAATACATTGGACAAACCGACACACTAACACCTTCTGGTTTGCCCATATAATAATGTGGGTAATAACTATAAAAATAATTATTAGCTAAATGACATAATGAGGACTGAATAATTATATTAAACCAATTAATGAATCAATAAAAACATCTGTGTTATGTTCTATGCCAGCATGTTACCCAAACATTTATTTAGTTGATATTTTCATGTTAAAAGCATGCAAACACACCCACACCATTACTGCCATTTTCTCCACAGAATCTGAACAATCTCTTGATGAATGTAGTACCTAGACAAATATAAAAAGAGCACTCTAGAACATCATCTGTTAGACCATTCGAATGGGTTGTATTGTCATTAAAGAATAAAAGAACCATTTAAATAACAAACTGGCAGCAGTTCAAGCACCCTTGTGTCAGCAAACTGTACTACAGCCATCTATCCAAAGTCATCAGACACAAAAACAATGAAAACACCAGATGGGTCCTACTTCTTTTATTGGGTGAAAAAGAGGTCAATGCTCTTCTCATTAAAGACACAGTGCACAATGTTAACATTTTGTGTCATACAAACGAGTTCAAAGCCCATGTTAAAAAAGTAGAAAGTTGAGTAAGACATGCCAGTAAAATGTTTAAGTCCATAAAAAGGTAGTGCCCTCCTTCTAGGACGATACATGTACACATAAATTAGATTGAACAGAACATGCAAAAAAAGCACATTGGCACAAGAGACAAGACACAGACGAAACACGTGACAAGACGATGACAGTAAACGATATACCATGACAAGAGGAATACAAACCAACTGTAATTCGAAACAGAGGCATATGTGTAGTCAATGGTTTTGATACAAGCGGATAAGAGGTACTGAAACTCAACACCGACAAATGGTGAAAGCAAATTAGGGAAATAAAACATGATATATCCTACTCTTTACAAAGAGCCAAGACATCCAGTTTCTTACACACCCCTGCACCTGCACTGACAAAACCTGGAAGCAATAACCTGAAAGAACTTTACACATCTATTAAAAAACATTCAAATGCAATGAGCGTCATTTGTTAATACATGAATATGTTATGGAATGGGTAAAATGCACTCTCCCATATTCTCAAGAGGCAATCCAAATGTTATTTCCTGTGCCAGTAGTCACAGCCTGCTCTTTATAAGCCCATACTGTATCATAAAATGGTCTATCATTTATGGAAGACTACCATTGAAAAACACTTCCAGTATGGAGAGGCCACGTGAACTCTGTACCTGTAACACTGAACACGCCCATGTTAAAACACAGATATCAAACAAGTTCATAAATACAATCCCTAAAACCTTAACAGCCAGGTTCTTCTTTATTCCAGGGGTTCTAAACTGGGCCATCCACCAAACGGCCTTCCAGTAGACATTTCCATTGCCTTCTGACACAGGTGACACAGTTCTTCATCCAGTCAAAAGAGCATGTTTAATAACCCTTCGTCTTCCTCTCAGTATTCTTCATAGAGGGACTGCAGTCTGACGGCTTTAAACTGTGCTTCAGTACAACTTTAGTACACATGTTAGTACACACATGTGAGTTAGCGCCAAGGACTCCAAAACCAAATCCAGACAACCAGAAGCTTTTAGTGGGAATACTTCAGAGCCAGCTAGAGGAGAAAGAAATGAATCATTTTCACAATCCAGCTAAATTCCACTTAAATACATGCATTTTCACATGTACGGTGTGCATTGTAGATCAACAGATCAAAATAATTTCATATTGTTGATTCTTTAAAGTAGCCACACTTTTTCCTTGATGACAGCTTTGCACACACTTTGCAATTCTCTTAACCAATTTCACAAGTTAGTCAACTAGAATGCATTTCAATTAACAGCTTTGCCTTAACAGAAAGGGAAAAAAAGGAGCCTGTAGGTTTTGTTGTAGCATGGTCTGGTTGGTATACAGATTACCATCATCATATCTGTAAAGTAGTACTCCGTATTATAGGAAGAGCAGCTCAAATAAGCAACGAGAAATTGCAGCCCATTATTAATTTAAGACATGACAGTCATGACATGAAGATATATTGCAAAACCAATCAAGATCTTTGATGAAACTGCCTCTTATGAGAACCACCATAGGAAAGATGAAGAGTCAGTTACCTCTTCTGCAGCTAATATGTCAAATTAGAGTTTCCAGCCTCAGAAATCAGCAATGAACTGCACCACAGATTACAGCCCAAATAAATCCTGCATAGAGTTCAAGTAACAGCCAACTCAACAGCTACTGTTCAGAGACAGTCATGAATAAGGCCTTCATGGTCAAATTGCACCAAAGAAACGACCACTGAAGGAAACCAATAAGACAAGAATACTTTCTCCTCTCCGGGAGAAGCATGGGACAAGAAATTTAAGAAACGAATATAAGTCTGATTTGTCATAATCTATGATTTTATTTGCTCAACCACTGTGAGATGCCAATGGGTGAACTGACGATCTTGGCATGTGTGTTTCCCATCATGAAGCATGGAGGAGGAGGTACAATGGTACCTTGTGGTTGACACTGTGATACATTTATAGTTCAAGGCACACTTAACCAGCACGGCTACCAAAACATTCTGCAGTGCCACGCCATCCCATCTGGTTTGCACTCACAGGGACTATCATTTGTTTTTCTAAAGGACAATAAATCTCGACGCACTTTCAAAATGTGTGAGGCCAATTTGACAATGAAGACAATGCAAAGCCATCATCAAGGCAAAGGCTGGCTACTTCGATCTACAATGTACATGTATGTTGATTTGTTGAACACTTTTTTTGGTTACTACATGATTGGATGTGTTACTTAATAGTTTTGATGGCCTTCCAATTATTCTACAACGTGGAAAACAGTAACTGGTACTGTATAAGAGAGAGAACACCTGAACCATTTACAGCCGACTTCCTAATTACTCATCAATATGTTATTATGCGTCATTTCCAAACACAATGGACAGACAGACTATGGAGCCGTGGAATCGTAACGTGTGTGCGTGTGTGAGAGAGTGAGAGAGTGAGAGAGTGAGGTGGCAATGGTCTAAAGGAATATTTCTGGGGTTTCAGTCAAGTACATTTCAGTTTACAGACCAAACCGCAATTTCGCCTGCCACTCCTTACTGTTAACAAGGGCAAAAAACTACAATATTAATTCCGAAGCGTGATATCTCACCCTGTGAGCGGTGTCTGCAAACTGTTGGGCTTTGTGCATCAGGTCAACAGTCTTCTCCTCGGCTGTGCCCAGTCTCTCCCCGCGCTCATGCAGAGCCTGGCTGGCCTTCTGGACTACACTACCCATGCTGCCCCCTTGGGGCCGCTGTCCACTGGGACCTGCTTTAGAACACGCACGGAGAAGAAAATCAGAGGCGGCGTACCGGCGTACTCAGGGCTCAGCGATTCCACCGACATGTCACCTATTTGATTGGATTAAATGAGTGGATAAAACAAGTAAAATATACAAATCATTAACTTGGAGAATGTTATAGATTAAATTTCACCCGAAAGTTATAATTCTAACAGAGCTTTCGCAAAATAGGAGTCTTATACATGGCACAGCCATTCTCCTCCTTGATAACTAACAATAACTAAAATAACTAAGATTTGGCATTACTGTAGTCCAATCAAATCTATTTTATAAATCCCCTCTGTCGGCAGAGGCCAGAAAGTGCTTATACAAAAAAAGGCGAGGAGCCATCTTAGCTGGCATTTATTCAAAGAACGGCAAAAGTTTACACAGGTTGTGAGAAGTAACCCACAAAGCATCACGACCAATGATCTAACCCATATCATGTCATTCGCTGGGGTCTAAAAAAAGTCTAAACTGATCATACAGCTCCACTACTCTGAGAAGCTTTGTGGACCCCTGACCTGGATTGTTTAGCAGTGGCTCCGTCTCCATGACCAGCTACACCCTGGCACATCTCCCAGCGCTACGCATGACAACCACCCCTCCCGCTTTGAGGGTTCAATGGGGAGCCGCGTTCTTTCCCCGTCACCCTGCCCCGCCATCTCAAGGCCTGCCTTTGTTTTTTAGCCGGAGGTCTGGACACAAAGTCGCCACTCATCTCGGCCAAACCCTCATAGAGGAGCCATTCTCTGCCGCGGTCGGAGAGGTGTCATTGAGGACAATAGATCAAACCAGCCATTTGCCTAAAAGAGGGTTAGGAATTCATGGGAACACAACCCATACAGCCAGTGGTCAACTGAGGTAAATTTTCCCCACATGCCTTTTTCATCTCCGCGAAGACACCGTTGCTGCACAACAAGGGAGTATGATTACAGTCAATTTGGGCTTTTTTATTTCATTTATTTTTATGACACTCACCTACAAATTGAGGGCGGCTTCGCTTCAAAGCCATTGCCTTCTTCATGCGGTTGAAAAATACCTTGCAGCGGTTGAGGATCAGATTAACGTTGCTGGCGCCTGTCAGAATGACACAACACAAGCCCATGAGACAAATACAGGAAGCCTTGAAAAGCTCAAACATGATCAAGTAAGCAATTAGAAAGCATAAAATCAGACAGGAAGTCACAGTCCCCGCAACATGAGAGGACAAGTCACGGCTAAGGCTGATTCGGTGTTTTCAGAAAACACACTTACAGGTGATCGAAATTCGGTCCCACGGCACTTGGATTTCAGAAACGTGAAGGGGGAAGGGGTTTTGGACAGTCAGAATAGTAGCGACTGCTGACAATGTCCTTCAACAGCCCCTTACCTCCGGTGAGTTTGGAGTGACAGTTGACAAACTCAGGCTTGCGGGGTTTGGGAGCGACAATGCTCTTCCTCCTAGCCTGGAGACCTGGCCTTCCTGGACTGCCCTGGCCCTCCTGTACCATCTGGCCCTTCGGCTGGTCCCCAGCCGGCCTACCCAGGCCACCACGGACGCCCTCTTTACCGTCCCAGTATGTCTGGCAGGCGTGGTACATGATCTGGATGAAGATGCATTTCTCCGGTGCAGAGCTGGCCACCCATTGGTCCAAAGCGTTATCAAACACCAGGTCAAATTCTGGGCAGTCCTGAGAGAGTTACAGGGGATGAGGCGGAAGTCACAGTTAGGAGAACAACTGTAGTCCCTTAGTAGCATTTATTCGATGTTCTAATGAAACACATCACCAACTTCAAGTAGGAACCTTTTAGAGAGGAGAATATGAGACTTGTCATAATCCCCACAACACCTAGCGACAGATCTTGAAAAAAAAGTTGATTTGCATTATTACACCATTAACTTCTTCCCTAGGAATTAATTTGATCCACTTCTATCCAGCTTTTGAATAATCGTGTCCAGACGCCTCCCAGTGGCTCTGTGGTCTGTGCACTCGTAGGACGGCACATATTGGGGACGGGGGACGTCCATGGAGACAGGGCATGTAATCGGCAGCGTCGTATCGCAACGCTTTCTCACCTGGCGAGGGATAAGACAATGTGAGTGACGTTTCCTCCCACGTGTCGGCTCACACTGATCTGCTTAAGGGAGGGGGGTGTAACGAAGCCGATTGGACAGGTTTTAGAGGATGCCTGTGGCGATCTGGACTCTCCCAACTCTGCAGGTTTTCCCCAACTCTTCTTCGTGGCATTGGCTCGAGGTCGTACAGTAGGATTGTGAGAGAGGGTTTCTCAAGACAAGGTAAAAGCTGCATGAATTCACTCTACAAAAAGGCATTTATAAAAGTCAGCCTGTCCAATAGATTCGCTCAGTTGAGTTGGAGTAGGCCTCATTTGATGTGGATCCAAAAAATCCCCTATGGAAGGAATTAATGGTGTTGGCAGAGAACCGCTTTTTCAAGTTTTTGTACCTAGGTTCTATGGGGATTCAGAGTCATACCATGTCAGTCAGTGAATGGCTTTTGGGATTGACGTGGCCCAGATGGTGGTAAGAGCCACCCATACAAAATGCATTGGCCTACATGCTTGTGGTGAGGTCACCTTGTTGGGGTTTATGCCATTGACCTGGCGGAGCTGCTCTGCAGTCCACTGTGACCTCCTGGTGAAAGGGGTGGAGCCTCCAAATCGCTTGATCTTGGTGATGAGAAGCTGAGCTGGCCTTTTATTGGTCACTGGGGATATGGGGGAGGGATCATGAACATGTAAAAACTGAATAGGCGAGCAAGCACACTTGATAAAATCTCCAATGGGCGACCATGTTAATGTACTCGCTATCAGAATATAGACCTTTTCTTAAACGTATGTATTCTGCCGGAGGCAGCAGCTTAGACCGCTGGATCAACTCAGGTCACATTTCGAGGCAGAACATCAAAAGACAATAAAAGACTGACTTTGCATTAACACGTCCCTAATTGTGAATCACTGTCCACAACACGGAAGGCACAAGCGACCAGTCGCATATCAATGATCGACATGCAGACTTCAGATTCCTATTGTTCTGCTGTCCACACGGTACCAGGGTTTATAATGAGGGGGTGGGTGACTGGCAGTGCCGTGTGAGGGCACCCAGCCGTCAGGGGTTTGGGTCGGGCCGGTGATGGGCCGTGGCTCCTGGTGACTTCATCTCAGTAACAATAGCGACTGCGGAGATGGGTGACACTGAATACCACTAAATATGGGAATGATCCTTCCTGTTCGGCTTTAGGATCCATGACCTCTCATAGTGTCAGACTCAGGGATCCTAGATAGCTATCAGCACAATGTCTTCATTTCAACACAATGAATACCTCGGAATCCTCCCAGTAAGACAATGCCCCTCTTAGATGGCTTTCTATAATGCCCCACAGAATAAGAGTTGTATGTACCAGGACTAAAGTGGCAGTGGACAGCGAAGTTGAAGTCTCACACATATGCATTTACCTGTTAGTTAAAGGTACCGGGACCCTTATTCACAACGGGCCTCTCAAACAAGGATCCAACAAACAGCATTAATTTTGAATTTCATGAAGCAACCTAGATCACCACTAACACCCGCGAAACCTTTGAAAACGATTTAATGCATTGCCATAGGTAGATCGATAGATGTAGTAAGGTTTTATTAAAGAAGCTGCTAATGCGTGGATTACCTGACAAACAAATGTATGTCACATATTCTCCCTTGCCTCCAGTGGGCAAAAAGGGGACCCTTTTCCTCTTCCTCCTCTTCACCTCCACCGCCACAAGCATCCTCTCATCCCGGGGGACAAACACCTCCCTATTGATAGCGGACTGGATATTCATAGCGCAACAGAGTGCAAAGTAGTTGTGCTTTGAACAGAGAATCAAATGTAGACAACAAGCGGTCATATAGTGTATTATATCATAATAAATGGAATTAGCTATAAAGGGTAATAATTACGAGTAAAGTGGTGAACAATACATCTGTAAGAGTTCTGACCTGTAAAAAGTCGCTAAATTATTTCAGTGGCATTGAGAAGATTCTTCAAGAAATCAGAAATAATAGTTTACGATACCTTTTTCGTTGCGTTACTCTACGCTCCTCCAAGACGAAGTAATTCTTACCAAACTATGCCTAGTTACGCCTTTTTAAAGCGTTCACACACCACAACAGCGTGCCTTCCGGAGAAGGCGAATCTGTCAGGGAGACCGTTCTACTTGACCTTAGTTAGGAAGTCACGTGAGAAAATTGACAACTGAGTTTGAATTTCATTACAATAGATTGGTAATAATGCAATATTGGTTACAATATAAAACAACTATACTAATATACTCACTGTTAGTATTTATTGCGTGTTGCAACTGTCTAAACCATGCATTTTAATTAAAACCCACAACTTTTTCAATAAAGTATGCCTACTGTAAAAACGTATTTCGTCATGAAACAATTTTTACATAATTCCCTAAGTTCCCTATTCTTTCTTCTAAGTAAAGTTGAATAAGGATATCACAGACAGACAGACAGCTGTCGATGTCTATTTTAATCGTAAAACAAATCGTTAACCAAGGTTAACAAGCACCACGTCATTACTTCGAAGAGACCACACAACGAGAAGGACAGTAGAACGTGTGAAGCAGAAAGGGTGTCCTCTAGTGCTAGTAAAGAGTAATACAGCTGGTGTGTGGACAACCCACAACAGAATAAACCACAATTCAATTTCCTTTGTGTTCAGTATTTAATTGTGCCTGGAATCATAACTCTATGCAAAATTAAGCATATACATCTATAACAGTGGAACACCTTATGGCACATTGATAGGTATGTTGTATCATGAGAAGCGGAGGAAGTTGCCTGCTAGGTTTCTGTGTAACAATGACATGTAAACAAGGGTAATAGGCCACTCAATACCCATATTAAACCACTAAGCCAAACTGAAACAAGCTGAGCCGTACTGCATTAGCCAAGTTACACACCACCATTCATTAGGGGGACGAAATATCTCCGACTTAAAGGATACACTCAAAAACATCTGAGTGGATCTTAAATATCAAATATCACAAAAAAATTATAATTCTCTGACAACACATACTGGGTAAAAAAAAAATATTATGTTGACAAAAAAAAAGACATTTTATGCAGAGAGCTCTGATTTGTGTTATGATGGTAATAGTGTTATATCTACTTTAACAAAAGACCAGAAAGAAACCCTCCAAGTAGCTTCCAATTAGTCTGCATGCCGCAACTCTGGAATAATGGCAGACATCCTTACTGAATGCATATTCCTCCCTGTCTAGACATCCTGAATATCATGCTTTGTTTTCATTTCACCCGAAAATTGGATTTTAACAAGGTGTTAGAAAAATAGGAACAGCGTATTATCTAGGCCTCGCCATTGAAACGGTTTAGTTCGACGGATATGCACTAAACATTTTGCATGGGTCCTTCAAGCGTGTCTTCTTTAACTGATATGTTCTATCTTTGTTCATTGCCGGACTAGAAAGTGGTGGAATATATCATGTTCCTGATTATGTGGAACATGTAAGTGTTATTAGTACAAATGTACAGAGGAACCAAAAAGTGTGGTCTCCCAAAGGAAGTTTCAGACAAAAAACTGCACCTGCCTAACTAAGTTAGCAGAGAGATCAACAAAAACGGTATTTGGCAACATCCCTAAAATGTAGTATTCAACATTTATACAATTCTGTCATCCTTCATGGAAACCTTGCAATGAATCCGTTAGTGTAAACATGGGAACATATCTGGCAACTCCTCACAGCAGAGTAGTACAGTTATGGCTATTTTGTGGAGGTGCAATTCAGGCCTGTGCATCCTCTGCTGAAGTGATCTCAGAGGAGCGTAGCAATGTTAAAAGGGGATAATGGACTCTGTGTCCAGTGGACAGTGAATTATACATTAGTCTTTAGGGCTGCATCCTATTTGGTCTACTATATGCTCCAGTCCAGTGTCACCCTCATTAGGGCTTTTAGCCTAGCCTGGTTAAACACACACATATAAAACAATAGTGGTTGTTGCATCTTCTCTGAGGCATTCAGACCGTAAAGGGGTGGATTTTAACGTAACTCTCTCTACAGGCAAAGCATCTGAATGAGGGTTGATGCTTAGAGCTTAAAGAGTTTAGGCTTTAGTCATGGCTACATATTCAGGAGTGACATAGATCCAGTCGAGGCTGTGTTGCTGCAGAGTCCAAGAGGATGGACACACAAGGATTTGCCCAGAGAACCAGTCATCATTGAGGGTCACAGGAAACAGTCTTTTATCAGGTTGGTAGGTGCTTTGGAGAGGATACAGTCTTTAATTAACCCACAGGGTGAATTCATTGTTAGCATTGGGACCATTGCAGGAACAGTCCACATCAGGATCATAGGATAAAAGGTTAAAGGGAAGCGTCTCTTACAAGACGTCCAGAGGTTGGCCACAGATTGACCACAGGCCGACCACAGGCTCTGATGTGGTCACTGAATCACAGTTATGTCTCCTCACTAGATCAAGTGTTTGTCTGTGCGTGAACAGGTTTCACTATACAAATGTTCCCAAACTGCGGTAAACCAGGTACATTAAGCCAACATTTTCCCTCTCTCCATTTTGGGGGGGGGGCTATAGTGATAGTTTCATGGTCAAACAGATCTTCAGGGTTATTGATAAGGTTTAGGGTTATTGAGGTTAAGGTTAGTGTTAAGGTGAGGGCGTGATTAGTAAAAATAGGATTTTAAAGGAGAATAAATGTAGATTTCCCCTAAGTAAAGAGGAATTAGATGTGAGTTGGCAATGGGTTACGATAACTCTGGGTTATCTTCAGAGAGCTGGGAGGGATACTCTTGTCGGTACATGAAGGTGAGTAGAAAAAGTGCCACGTCATGTGAACACCAGTAAGCTGTGTGCGAGGTCACCGCCGACCAATAGCGACTCTCCACCATACCCTCGCGAAGCTCGAAGTCAATGCGCCTCTCCAACTCCACTGTAACACACAAAAAATACAAAGTTACCTCTCGTCTTTGCAGCAATTGGACCCCCGGTGCGGGGCGCCTAGGCTAATTGGCACGTGGGACTGGAACCCTGGCCTCGCCAACACACAGCGAACAGCGAGGTAATGGCTGAACACGGTGCCATTCAGAGGACGCACAAGGGTCGAGCGCACTAGAGCGATAAAACGAGAACGTTGTTAGGAAGTGCAATAGGGAAGCCTCAGTAAAAAGGGCCTGTGCGTAATAAAGTCTCTCGCTGGTCCGGGTAACAGCGACGTAAACAATTCTCAATACCGATTAGTCTATCATTTTGATTATAGTATCGTCTTATCGGGCTGAATCGCTTTGGTTCCACAGACGGAGAGCGGGGAGACATACGTGTGGCGTTGTCCAGGACAGCCGACATGGATCTCGACATGGAGGAATGTATCTCCCTCGTCTCCTGGACTACCGGCGACTTCTCCTCCAACTCGGCGGGTACGCCCTCCTCCCCTGGCGCGGCGCTATCCACCTCCAAGGCTCCGCCCTCAGAGTCGGAAGGCTCCTCCTCGACCCCGCCCACCTGACCGCTGGAGCGGGAGAAGCGGGAGAAGAAGATCCCGCCAATGCCCTTCCCGAGACTCGCCGCGCCTGCCGGAGGAACACAGCGGAGCTCAAACGGCAGCGCCGTGGCACAGCCCATCCACGCTACGACGTCAAGCCGGTGTGTAAAAAAAGGAAAATCCAATGACGAAGCTAGGAAATCCATTTTTCCCGAGGTCCTCGAGTGTCGATCCCCGGTGTGTGCGAGACATAATTGCCCCGCATTGATTTGTTGAAGTCGGCCAGTGATTTTGTGCTTGGCTTGCTGCTGCGTCGGCTTTGTAAGCTAATTTGGTTTCAGCTAGCTTAAACTCGCTACTTTAACAGGATGAACTATATTTCTAATGCCCAACAGCCCCCACTGTCTGCAATGCCATTAGGACATCAGGAGAGGCTAGAATAAAACATTTCTAAAGGGGAGTTGAAAAAAAACATATTCAAGAAATATGTTTCCTTCCTCTTACCCATGATGCTGGCTTTCCCCAGGTTAGTGATGGACTCTCCGTAGTGCCTTCGGGCCTGAGGGGGAGAGGTACAGGGGCTGGGGAGACTCTCTGTGTCCGAGACAGAAGCACTCTCCTTCAGTGCCGGGTTGAGAAGCGTGGGACGGATCTGGTCATACGGAGTCGGGCTACTTGTGTTATACCTGTCAATCCCAATCCCAATAGCTACATGTCATTCACAAACATTTGTGCGTGTTCCTGATTCCTCCAAAACTGCTTCCAGGGGGCGCTGTTCCGCCACCAGCACTTGAGCTGTACCGATCATGATTTATCTCCACATAATCAATCCTCTACTCACCAGTGTATTTGGACAGGTGAGATGTTACTGTAGTTCTTTAAGATCAGTGGCTCTAATCGGTATGCCTGGAAACACAGCAAATAACAGCCCTGTTGAGCATGTCCATCAAAACATCTCACCTGCAACTTAGAACCAAAATGTGCACTAGCTAGCTAACCACTTGGA
>JACXGK010004471.1:19401-38267 GCA_016801125.1 Novumbra hubbsi
CCTTAACCCCTGCCCTAATCCTAACCCCAGCCTTAACCCCTGCCCTAATCCTAACCCCAGCCTTAACCCCTGCCCTAATCCTAACCCCAGCCTTAACCCCTGCCCTAATCCTAACCCCAGCCTTAACCCCTGCCCTAATCCTAACCCCAACCAAGGCCGACTGTTTGGGTGCGGCTGGTGATCTCACCACTGGGTCGGTGGGATGAAAAATGTTGAAAAGACGTTTGCAGATGGATTTGGGCAAGATGTGATCCTGGGTCACGTTGTTTCCTGGTCGGATCCCTCGCAACGCCAAGAACACAGCCAGGGGAGAACCCATGCAAAAGAAGTTTTCCACCTAGAACAAATTAAACACAGAGAAAAATCCATACAAATATGATTTCGAATATATACAGGTTTTTTGGAAAATCCCAATGGTTCAATATACAGAATCTGTCGTAACAATTAATAGAAAATGAATAAGTCAACGTCACCTTAAATTTCAAGGAAAAAGAAAAGCCTTCAGATGATGGGGATTGCATAGCAGCAAACTGACTTTCCAAATCCCGTAACCTATAAACCGGTTGAAACACACAAATTAGGTCATACAACTACAGTTGAAATGAACATAAACATACAAGCCGGGGGACAATTCACCGTGGGATCTTCTCATTTGTAACACAGCGGCAAAAGAGAAAAACATACAGAAAATAAATGGACCCCTCTGAGTTGCGGTCAGATCGTTTTCCCGTGTTTGGTGCCGGACGAACCACGGACTTTTGTCCGTCTGCCTACCTGAGCCGCGTGAGTCTCAGCTCCTCTTGCAGCTGCCGCTCCTGATATCTCGGCCAGCACTCGTGAAGCTCCTCCGCGTCGGGTTCTCCGTGATGGAAGTGTACCGGGTCCCAGCCCGTCATGATGTCGAAGGTGATGACGCAGCCCAGGGAGTGGGACACGATGGAGACCTTGCCGCTCTCCTCGAACTCCGGGTTCCTCTTGCAGAAGAGGGTGTAGAGGCGATTCAGCTCCTGGGTTAAGCCCCTGGTGATCTGCCGACACGGGGACAACAGCGCCGCCAGCGGGTGTTAGAGGACCCCGAGTGGATCTCGGCAGATGAGGGTTTCTGATCGACTTAAGGAAGCGGCCGCGCTGGTGTTTTTTGCTGTGTAACCTTTCTAAAGGAAGAGAGGAGTGTTCGGTGTCCCGAGTGCCACTCGATTAAATCACATCGTTATCGTAGAATGCCTTGGTAACCGACTAATCTGACCCCGGGGGCACTTTGCAAAAAAGCTCACGATGAAGAAAAAAAGGAATGACTATACATCAATTGTAATAACAATCAGTGGACTGTTTACGGCGAAACAGCATCGGGTCGCCGTGCGAGGTAAGGGGCCAATCGTGGCAATAGATGTGAGACGTGAGATTGAAGCACAAAAGGACACAGACTGATATGAAGCCACAGGCAGCCTCCAGCTGCAGGGAAGTCTCCCTGCTCTGAATCTGTGTCCCATTCTGTGTGGCAGAATGCTGCTACAGGCGAGGCTTCTCTTTAGCTGTTAAGGCGAGGTCTACCAATAATAAACAATCTCGCGCTCTGGTACACTGCAGACCATAGTTTTTTCGTTATATTTACAGTTATGTTAAAAGTAGAGGAGTCTGTCTCATATGATATGAAGGGTACCCGCTCATATTCTATATGCACTGGATAAACATTGCTAGAAACAAGCTACTTTGTAGAAGGAAGTCGATATAATATCGGTTGCATACGATACAGATATTCTAGATGTGGGGAGGTCTGACTGAGGAGCTGGTTTTGGAAGCAGGCTGATCATTTCACCGCCACATTTAGCCGGCCTTTGCTAATAGAGGTGGTGAAGGTAGTGAAATACCAGCACCAAACATCACGCCTGAACGGCCTTGGCTATCAGGGTAGAGTTACATACAGTAGTGATATTCAGGAGCCTTGACATACATAGGCTGACCTTTCTAACGTTTTGTTAAAGGAAATTTTGATTTGTGAATGGAAAATATGCATTTAACTTGTATGTACTTGTGTGTGTGTCTGCACTGAATGAAGTTGTGTTCTTGTTCATACTTAAATACTAGTTAACATTAAAAGGTTTTTACCTTCAGAGATTCTTCTTTTAAAAACAAAAATATATTTTGTATATTAATTAATGGATGGTGTCATTAATACACCTACATAAATATGAGGGACATTGAAGGAGCCTCTCACCTCATCTCTATACAGAGGGCTGGTGTAATACATGATGTCCATGGCACTGCTGTTGAGCATGTCTCTAAGCCCTCTAACTTTGTCTGGAGTGATAGAGTCCACCGTGTCTGCAACCATCAAACACACACACACACACATTCCCAAGTCATCTACAAAGTAATGTCGGTCCCGCCATTAAATACAACAGTGTGACTTGGAGAGAAATTATCTTTCTGTACACACACAACATGTTAATCGGTATTACTTAACCTGCAGTTTTGAAGATTTGTGTCATTAAAGTAATAAAACAGTTCAATTGAAAAAACAGGAAAATGATGACGAACACAGCATATCTACATTTTCTTAAAACGTCCACAATCTCAGAAACAATGCTCGCATATTTTTCACTGTCAACACATTAATGGTGCATGTGGACTCAAAAGGGAATTTGAAATAACCTCGATAAAAAAATATTCAGCAACAAAATTTCCACATACTTTTTTCTGTATTTATATATTTTTGCTAACTCTACAGTACAATTTGTTTAAAAACATGAAATATGTACTTTTCTTTAAAGGTTGAAAATAATGTTAATTCATCCAGCAGGTATTAAACACACCTTTGTCTGGATTTAATAGGCTACAGTATGGCTGTGGTTTAATGCGTCCATACATACCTCCATCCAGGCACAGTTTAGACCTCCACTCCACAGGGAGGAACTCCACATGCTCTGTGGAACGATCGGAGAAATGCTTCTCCTCCATTTTCCGAGCAGCATCCCTCATCCTGTAGAACGATAATGGCACGAGCACTGATGCATGTACATGACACTGTAGTCATATTTTCAAGGAACACCTCCTTCACAAAGTGGAATAAAGAAAATAAAAATGCACGGAAAAACGCAATGGAGTTCATTACTGACCATTAATAGAAGATTAAGGACTGGCTTTTTTGTCCCACTCTGCTCCCTTATCCTCCAGTATTACTGTGTTGTGACTACCACTACGACAGGGTTTAAGACCATAGCATAACAGAGGTCCTTGTGCTTGTATCTCACATGCTTGTGTTCCTGATGATCCGGCCCTGATCCATCTTCTGGCCAATCCCATGCACCACAAAGACAATGTGGGTTGTTTCGGGTGGAGTATCTTCAGGTGCCGCCTCTTCCACATAGCCCCGGTGGAGATGTGTCCCGCTGCTACCAGCTGAGCATGACGGAGGGGAATGATTCCAGCTTTAATATCGCGCGATCTGACCTTTTTACCCGTTACAGAAACACTTTCTGTAAAGTGTAATATTTTCAGGCACAATGAGTGGGACAGGAAATATATAATGTGCTCATGACAAGGCTTTCAAATGCTACAGACCTTTGGAAAACCCAAGTCTCTGGGTGACCGTGCGGGCGATCTTGGAGGTGGTGGCGTCACTGTAGAGATAGACCTCGTCCACGCTGTGCCAATCCACGTGGCTTCGGCTTAGCTTCAAACTGTGTAATGCTGGGGAAAGAAATAATCAAGAAGGTCTTTAATTAAGATAGACCTATTAACCTAAATCTGTAAATGTGATTCGATTCTCTAGTGCGTCATGAAAAAGTCCCGCTTGCATACATTTCACCACTTGCATGCACTCAGTCAACGTTCAGTAGGCACTCAACGGAAGAATAATTACACAAAGTGGACGTCACTTGGAAATCGGATTTTTGTGCTGTAAAAATCTCCCACTACTACTATGACTATGATACAGTTGTCATGTGTGTGAAGAATCTTTCTTTTAAGTTTACATGTTTGACCGCAGTTTGACCGCAGACTGCCTCTTACAGGCAGGTGACCTTGTAAACGCACCTCTAGCTTTGCTGAGTTCGGCTTCACCTGACCAGCTTTCTTTGTGACCCTACCCCTAAAAGTCACGGTCTGACGCAGAAGAAAGGCAACCCACACTAAGTATTTTGATCACCTGCTTCAGTGCTTCACAGTGTGGCATTTGCCAAGGCTATTTACTTTAATAGTATTCAAATGTGGGGTGCAATACAATTTAGGGCATCCACTTTACCATCCTTGCTGTCTACTGTGGTGGTCATCATTTCAGTAGACATCTCATAGGTCTCCCTCATCTGGTGGCCACGGAAACGAGCCAGGTGCTCCAGCTCGATTTGGTCACTTTCGTCCTCCTCCAAGGGAAGCCACGTGCCGTCGACGAACCACTGACCCCTCATCACAGGGATACGGTCCTGCTCTGTAGGCAGAGTGGTTGAAATGTATGGTCATGTCAGGCAACAATACAGTATATATATAGTTCCAACTCTACTGAATGAGAGGTAGGCTATATTGGCTTTATGCTGATATATTGGACTGTTTTCTAGGATAATTAGTGTCTCTGAGGAAATCAAGAGTGAAAGAGAATACTTTGTTGATAAAAATATTGGGCAACTCACGGTTCCAGTAGACCGGGTAACATTCTTTCTCTTTAACATCCACTTCATAGAGACCCCCTCTGACACAAACAGCCTCAACGTTGGCACTTGTGGAATCCACGTCGATTTCATCGGTCTCCGATCCGCTTTTTCCCCCACCCTCCGAGTGCACTGCGGCCAGCTCCGCTTGAACGACTGTCCCCTCTGCTGCGTCCTCCGGTGGTGGATCCGCCACTGTGGCTGACCCACTACATTGCGCTGGATCGATGGTGGGACTTCGACTTTTGACCTTGCAGGGATTTAGTTTACATAATTTGTGATAAATAACTTCAATTTTTAAAGAGTCATGTCCAACAAATGGCTTCCAGGTCTTTTTGTCCTCTTTGTAAAACCAACGCACTTCCTCTGGTCCCAGCTCAGTGACGACCTCTCCGCGGTGCCTGGAACTATTCGAGCGATTCCGCTTCTTTGTAGACACATTCCCATCACTTTCAGTGTAGTTCAGGTCGTTTGTGATGTCCAAATAGCCTGTCCCCGAGTCGGGTAGGGAGTGATAGCCAGAGTATGCTTCTTCCACAAGGCCCAATATCATGCCATCCTGAGATAATCGGTGATCGCCTAGCAGCAGCGGAGGAAGATGCTCCAAGCCAGACTGAACCGAGTCCATCTCTCGGTGTATAGTTTCCCCCATCGGTTCTTCATAACAGGACACAAACACATCATTGGCCATATCCCAGTCATTGCTGCTCACTGAATTATTATCCGAGCTCGGTTGACGGGACGATTTAATATCCTTAAAACTGCTCATGACTACAAATACAATTACAGCCTACCTTTTATTCCATAAAAAACGATAGGCCAATAGCTCACGTTACAACCGTATTTGATACAACCTCTTGTTTAAATCAAATATTTTATACTGTCACAGGTCCATGATAAACGGTTTCCATACCGTATTGTTTACCGCAAATGCCACCAGCTACGCCGGTTTATCCACACTGTCAGAAAAACCACCGGAATTTAGACTTATTAAAAATAGTAATGTCAATCTTATTCAGAGAGTAATTTGGTCCCTGTCAATAGTCTGCCTTTAACCTATTATATTCGCATGTCTATTTGCAACAAAAAATACAAAATTACATTGGTAGGTTACGAGCTCCTCCCAAATGCGCGAAGAAAATACAATGTGGTTAGAGTGGTGCACGGGTTTGTCGGCCACCATAGCTCCTAGACGGAAGTGCCTGTAATGGAGGATACAAACGTTGTTTTTGCCACGGATTTGATAATGAATCGGATTATTTATCTTTAACCAAAAGTAAAAATGGCAGGCGTTTTTTTAGTTATGTTATATGAATATTCTCCTTTGTTTTATATAAGTGTCATATCGGTATGTTTTGTTATTACCGCCGCAATGGTTCTCGGCTGGTAGGTTCCTCAAATGTCAAAACATGGTTATTTTTATTGAACGAAGGGCATATAGATCAGTTTTTAGCTATAATCTGTGCATAAGCAGTATAGTCGAATCAGTAAAAAACAATCTCTCTTATGATTTTCATGTAATAAAGATGACAAAAGACACATTGATAATTTGACCGGGCGATTGCGGCTTAGACACTTTTGTGACAACAACCAAAGCTGTCAAACGTTTGACACTGACAGGAAGAAAACAATGGATTAAAGCTAGATAATATGAAACGCGGAAAACCTCACAGCCCATTATCTCAAACTAAATACATTTTGTAGTATTAACTGTTAAGATTACTTTCTGCATGAACCTCTTCTCCTTGTATCATATCATGTATTATAGCAAGTGGTGGGCTGTGAAGAAAACGTCTTGCCATGCATTTCTAGGCTATAAGGAGCTTTAGTACATAAGTAAAAACATTTTTTACACACAACAGAGGGGAATACATTAAAAGGTTCTCCAATGTTTCACCTCATTTCCCATAGGTTTGGTTTTGACGTCCCAGTGATTCTTCGAAGCACTGATGAGGCCGAGTCAGGTTTGCCTGTCCCAGAGAAGAGGATGGTTCAGGTGACCAATCCCTTTGCCCTAGAAATTGGGTCCTCGGGGGCCGCATCTGTGAAAGGTGAGACAGTATTCTAGAACAGTCATTTTGCAACTCGCCAGACCGGCCTGAAGGCTATTCCAACACAGAGGAGCATGTTGGCCAAGCTTGTCAAAGGCTAATATCTCACACTCCTGGGAAAACTGTGATATTTAACCAGCAGGTTGTTTTCTTTTAGGTATCAGGTGATAGGCCGATGGGCTTTACAATGGATTAGGTGTGCCCCCTAAATTAGAATGGAGTCCTATTGGTCTGCATCATCATGCATCCAAAAATACAGACAAATAATAACCAGTCACAGCCGAGTGTGTCAACGGTGTCTAATCATTTTAAACATGTCATTACATTCATTACTACTGAGAAAATAAATCTCACCAATACAGACCAGAACCGTCCTGATATTTACCTTGGTGCCCTGTTGGTAGTTTCCGTGTAAAAACAACTACGTGGAGGCCACATTTCAGACCATATCACAAAAGGTCAGCACAGTACATATGTTTTACATGACAATAACAATTCTAGTAAATGTATTTTATTGCTTGGCAAACAGAGAAAAAAAACCTAATTAGTTCAATATCAATATATGTACATTTCCTCAACCTCCGTGCGACTTCCTATTCCATCATTTTTTCATCGCTGAAGCAAGGGATTACATTTTCAGGCACAGGTTTCGCCTGTGAAAAGTGATTGCATTTGTTTAGTAATCTTGGTCCTGCCTGATTTAAAATCAAAGACAAAACATGTTTCAATTAAGAAAAGATTTGTGAAATATGTATGTATATGAAAAATGGTGTTCTACTGAAAACACGATGGCCACAAATTAATTGATCATTAATTGTTTTCTTCCTTACAGAGGGTATATCTCTGCGTCCATGTTGCTTAGAGCCTTGCGTGCTGAGCTGTTACTGGGGATGTGGTGTCTATGCCCTTCAGGGGGCGCTACAGACCCATCAACATAGCCCCAGTAAATTGAGCACACCACAGCTATTCCAGGAAGCACTTCGCTTCCAGTACCACCACTGTCACACTTTCCAGTATCCTTTTCATAGGCTCTAATCTGATAATTGTATAATCAGGATTTGATTGTTTTGTTTTTAAGGCTATCAGTTTAGTGTTATATTTAGGTCTTTGAAGATATTCTTTACTCATTTGTCTATCCTTTTCACACACTGCTCAAAACAATTAAGGGGACAAATAATCAGCACACTATAACAGCAAGTCAATAAAAGTCCAGGGATATCAATCTGTCCAGTTAGGAATCATAAGCAATTTTTAACACATTTTACATGTTTTGGGGCATATTCAAGTGAGAGGAATGCTTTTGCAGGTGGTGGCCACAGATAATTGCTCTCTACTTATCCTTCTTGACTGATTTTTCTCTAGTTTTGCTGTTTGCTCCAGCAGGCTACTGGTGTGCATGTTTCTGACCAAACTGTCAGAAAGACGTGTGTGTGGTACAAGGACCCATCGTCCTCTTGTGGGACCTGTGCCTCCTTTGGCTTTCGCCAGATAATATCAGAATTGGCAGGTCCACGTTAGGCGCCTCGTTCGGTTTAAAGTTGAGAGCAAGTTCACACTGATCACGTGACAGATCCAGGTCTGGGAGAAGATCCCCAGGACACCATCCAAATTTATCGTATTTTTGTCATGCATACACACAATTTTCTTTTTTTAATTAATGTGCACTATTAAAAGGAAAGGTCCTTGGGAGATACTTCACATTGAAACTGCAGGAATCCATGTACGTTATTCATGAGTACTTAGTAATTATTTTAATTGTTGCTCAAATAACCATTTGAAAAACGTACTGTGCCCAACCAGATTGTGTCAAGCACTCCTCCAGCATCTTTTCATTTGGTCTGCATCACAGAAATGTTTTTCTTTGTGATCCGAACACCTCAAACTTAGATGAATCCGTCTATAGTGCACAGCATTGTCCGAGATCTTCTTTTTTTGGCAATTGCTCACATTGGAATTGCCTTTATTCCTCAGAAAAATAATTATGATTTGAAGAAGAACATTTTACATTTTGAGCCTGTATTCGAACGCTCAATTACCAATGCTCCAAATACTGAACTAGTCTTGGACAATTTTCTTGCTTCTTTAATCAGCGTAGGTTTTCAGCTGTGCTAACATAATTGCAAAATGGTTTTCTAATGATCAATTAGCCTTTTAAAATGATTAAGCATACACCTATGTAGATGTACAATTTTGGTAAATAGTCTTTAACAATGTGCACACAGTAGTTCAAATCAATTTGATGTTATTTTAATGAACAAAAATGTGCTTCTCTTTCGAAAGAACAATGTTATTTCTAAGTGACCTCAAACTTTTGAACGGTAAATAAAGTTTGATTTGAGGATTAAACACTAAATTAGAGGATCGCTGCTAGGTTAAAATGGTATGTCTTTTTGTTTCGCTTATTTTCATCATGCATACATTTGATCTCTTAACCAAAGTCTTAGTACTGGTGCAGATGACAGAGAGGAGCGTCATACTAAGATGCCACCTGATCTGGGGATTACTGATTTTGGCCTTTTGCCACGGGAACGTTACCCCCTAGTGGCTCTACTGACACTGTCTGACCCTGAAGCTAGGGACACGTACAATATTGTGAGTACGACTGTCATGGTATCACTTGGAACATTGTTTCCCTTACACAGCTTAAGCCTAGTTTTAGAACATCCTCAACTCCTTATTCCCACTGGAAGTGTTTTTGGGTCCAGGACTAATTTGTCCGGGAAAACAGCCTATTTAGTCAATTAAATGTGTATTAACCGTGTAAATGATGTGAGCCCCATCTAAAATATGAAGTGTATTAGTGTGGTGGCCACGGTGTATCTGACAGTCTTTATTCTATATGGTTTGTATCAGATCGCCAGTGTCACCGTGCTTCATGTTCCAGATGACAAATACAGCCTGTCGGCACGGATTCTGTTTCAGTATCTCCTCACTGCCCAAGGGAACATGTATGAGTTAAAGGTATGGCTCTATTTCAACCTATGGATATAGAAATCTAATGGTTAAGCCTACTATAATTTTTATCCATTGTAGTGTGCCATTGTAGTGTGCCACAGAATATGTGTCAAATTACCAATACATTGCCTCTTAAGTCAGGGGTCTCAAACCGTTCCACGGAGGGCCGAGTGTCTGCAGGTTTTAGTTTTTTTCCTGTAAATTGGTTCCAGGTTCAGACCTAAATAGCCAGATGAGGGTAGACCTAACCAATCAGTGACATAATTAATCAATCAAGTACAAGGTGAGAGTGAAAACCTGCAGACACTCGGCCCTCCGTGGAACCGGTTTGAGACCCCTGTCCTAAGGGTTATGCTGTTGTAGATGCTGTAAAGCGAGGGTCTTCAAATCTGGACCTCGAAGCCTGTTCCACTCAATGTTGTCATTGCAACGCCCTAATTTGAGACTTGTTGAAACCAGCTGAGATAACAGGGGGGTGCAATTAATGATGAGGTAGAACAGAAAACCAACAGGCTCCGGACCTCGTAGGGTAAGATTCGAAGGCGCCTGCTGTAAAGAGTAAATCTCGTGCTAGCATACCTAATATCTTCTCCTCCAGCCACTCTTCATGTCAGCTGAGAGCAGGGGGTTGTCGGGGGCGAGCGACTCTGCCTCGAGCACAGAGGCACCAGCAGAAGCACAGGGACACGGAACGGAAGAGGACATTCCGGGGAGGCACGACGCCGATTGGCCGGAGGAGGGGAAAGGCCGAGACTGCGTGGTGTGTCAGAACGCCCCTGTGAACCGGGTCCTGCTCCCCTGTCGCCACGCGGGCGTGTGTGACGGCTGTGTGGACCGCTTCCAGCACTGCCCCATCTGCAGGGGCTTCGTCCTGGAGTCCTTTACCCTGTCCCAGCAGCTCCCCACATGACGGGTCACGTAGCAGGGCCTCGGCTCTTGGTATTTAGAAGATGAGCGCGACGTTACTCATCGCAGTGGCTCTAAGTATTGACTGGAAGTGTACCCAGACAGTCCACAAAGGCTGCTGCTCCGTCAGAAATGGCTGCCACGTTTTTGGGAGAATTAAAGTGTTCATCGTGGACTGTTTTCTGGGTGTGTTAGGATGTGAACCCTATTTTAAGTCGATGAGTTTGAAGTGGTAGGTACTCTGTGAACTGTTTGTAAATGTAGATATGGAAATGTTAAAATGTTTGTTTAATGTATTGTCATTATAAACTGGGTTGTGTTGAACCCAGAACACTGATCATCTGAAAGCCTTGGGTTCTCTGATCTTATACCACAAGTATTAGAAAATAAATGTCAACTGTTGAAATTGGGTTGGTAACCAGTTTATAATAGCTATAAGGCACCTTGAAGTTTTGTGGTTATATAGCCAATAAACCATTGCTATGGGCTATAACATAACAGTCCAAAAGGATATACATTGGAGTGTTTTTTGGCATAGTGAAGGTTTGGCAGCTAAAGAAATGACATACTTGGCATCCCAGTGTTAAACAGCAGCACCATTTTTACTAGTGTGATATATCAACGTTTTAATGTGGCATATTCCTTTTATATGCTTTTACAGATACAGGTGTATTTGTCTTTAAATGTTATATAATCGTAAAATACTGGGCCATGGTCATCATGTCACGCTACGGAATGGGCACAGTACATACTGTACTGAGGATTTATGCATTTCCGGCATCCGTAACTGTTTTGAGGTCACACCAAGTCTGTATATAAATGGTACTCTAATAACAACACATCCCAGGTCTGCTTTTCCAAACTAACTGCATTATACAAAAACTTAGCAAAACAAAGAAAAAAACTTTCCTAAACCCCCAGCAATAGTCTCTTGTCATTTAATAGAACGTTGCAACAGCAAAACCCACCTCTCTCTTGCTTTCTCGCCTACTCTCCACTTTCACATATAGAAATACAGATACAGGCGTTTATATAGGCTTGTAGTCAAGCTTGGATTCAAGTTTCTTCGAATCGGCCACTTTCCGAACTGCCTTCATGAAATCTTCCTGAGTGACATACTCGTGATCGGTACGGATCGCAAACATTCCTGGAAGGCAGAAAGACATACACAGTGAATAACTGGCTGGTTTAAACCAATAACAGAAAGACATGCACAGTGAATAACTGGCTGGTTTAAACCAATAACAGTTTATCTGAACTAGGTTTCATCAGACATCCTGCTTAGTACTAGACCAAAAGGCATTCTTTTTATATTTCTTTTCCTGAAAAGCAGTCCACATAGAAAGTTACCTGCTTCTGTGCACACATTCCTCAAATCTGCACCGTTGAAACCATCTGAAAGTTTCACAATCGCCTCGTAATCTAAAAAAACACAAAGCGGCAACACCGGTCACACGAAGAACTAGAAGCCTAAAACACGATTACACTCAAATTTCGAAATCAAGACCACAGCCTCTCCATAGTGACTGATATCGGACACACACCAATCTCTCCATGTTTGGTGATGGGGCCGGAGTGGATCTTCAGGATGTCCAAGCGGGCCTGTTCATTGGGCAGCTCAACATCTGTTGGAAAGGAATAATAGAACAACCCCACGTCAGTGGTCTTTGCCAACCCGAGACAACGACCGTCTTTTACCATGTGGCTATGACAGTGGGTAGGATGAACACACGGATCTTGCGGTCCAGTCTGCCGGGCCGCAGCAACGCAGGGTCCAGGGTATCGGGCCGGTTAGTGGCCATGATCATCTTGACTCTGTGCAGCGTGTCAAAGCCGTCCATCTGGTTCAGCAGCTGGGCCAACACAAACACCAAGTTATTAACAAGCAAACTGCAAACTATGCATAACCGATCTATACAGGACCACAGACCTGAATCTTTCCCCCCATATGAATGGGTTCAATGTAACAATCAATCTCGCAGCCATGCTACATAACCTGCGAGAGTTACGGCGGCCCACTTTACCTCCATCAATGTCCTCTGGATCTCTCTGTCAGCAGACGTGCCCTCTGAGAACCTTCGACCGCCTTGTGGAAGACATTAAATATTCATCAACATACCAAAATGTCCCAAGAAATATGGCTACCAGGGTTCTGGGTGCTTAGCCTGGATCCAGGGTTCTGCTACCAGGGTTCTGGGTGCTTAGCCTGGATCCAGACGTATGTTTGCTGTACAGCCAACTCATCTGGTTGAGTGACCACAGCGAGTAACTGAGGACACAGCGTGGTCTGAGAGCAGGCTACAGAAACCCTCACCGATGGCATCGATCTCATCCATGAAGATGATGCAGGGCTGGTGATCCCGGGCGTAGTTGAACATCTCTCGGATGAGTCTGGCGCTCTCTCCGATGTACTTATCCACGATGGAGCTGGACACCACCTGCCAACGCAGCCGGTGTGAAGACCACAGAAACATGCCGAGGGTCAGCCATGTTGCACGTAGATTAGCAGGGCCAGAGAGGCAGGTGTGGGAAAACGTGGGTGGCCTACAACTCACCTTGAGGAAGTTACAGTCCATCTGACTGGCCACAGCTCTGGCCAGAAGGGTTTTCCCAGTGCCTGATGAAACAGTGATTAGAGACATTTCATCAAAACCGCTAGGAACTTTGTGACAACATTTCTCGGGCTATGGATTGCGCCATTTCCTTCTTGGTATGCACCATGCAGTCTGAGTGTAGGGACCTCAGGTTTTAAGACATCAGAAATCAAGGTATCGTCAGAAGATGGTGTGAAATCAGGGCTAGGACCTCACCTGGAGGTCCGTAGAGCAGGCAGCCTTTTGGAGGGATAATTCCCACCCTCAGGAAGAGCTCAGGATTGGTCAGAGGAAGCTCAATCACCTGACAGGAAACATAAAGAGTGTGTTATACTGGGTAAAAAGTGAGAAACGTTCTAAACAGACAATGGTTTTTAGCGCTTTAACTTCTCTGTGAGTTTCACAATGCTGACATGTAACTACCAACTACATCACACCAAGTGTTATTCCAACTTGGCACCATCAGCTTCCTGTTCCTCCTGCCCCAACAGGAAAGCTGATCCCATTTTCCATGTTCTGCATACGTACTACTGAAAGTTCAGATACACCCCTATGGATTGCAATCTATTGGAGTCCACTTCTCATTACAGCAACGAATATGCTACTGCAAATTCTGTGCTCAATCAATTTGATAACTGATTGAAAATGATCTGGGGTTTTTTTCTTCAATTGCTGACAGGTGAGGGGTTTGCATGCCCGCACACAGAACACCCGTCTCCAAAAAACCCATTCTGCAGGTACCTCTCTCAGCTCACGGATCTGCTCGGCCAAGCCTCCGATCTCAGAGTAGGAGATGCTACCTGGGTCTTCGTGAGACATGTTGTAAACCAGGGGGTCCACCTCTCTAGGCAGATACCTGCAGGGTGAATGAGAGTGTACGTGTCACCGGACATCGGGAGTAATATTTGGGACTGATGTTGCACCAACAAACTTGGACCATTTTCTGACAGGGGGAAAAAGTGGACAGTTACCCAACAGCTTTGTGTGTGTGTGTGGTCTTTACCTCATAATGGTCAGGGTGGTCATGTCTAGGGCCACTCGGGTGCCTGGTTTGAGCTGTGATTTGTCCAGCTGGGTAAAAAGACAACCAGAATGAGCCCAATGACAAACCAATGTGATACAGACACCCGGAGAAAGTGAAAAAACACTAATGACACACGGGGCAACGCGGCGGCTCCAGACTCACCTGTCTGCGACAGCCGACAACGTAGCGAGGTCCATTGGTCGCCTTCACGATGACTGTGAAGAGACATCAAGAAAGGAGCATGACAACACCACTCACTGACCGAAGCTGGTAAGTCGTCTGCTTCTTTGGCTAGCTAGCGAACATTAGCCAATTGGCGACAGCTAAAGGTATAATTTTTAATGCCAGCCACGAGCCCAGTTTTTTTTTTGTCAGTGACAGGGCAGATACATGCAGTGATGAGAATCATAGGAATTATTTACTGGAACTGCTGCAGAGGCCATCTATACTGGTTTGACCCCATTGACCTCTGATCCTGCAAAGTTCCTCTAACGACTTACATAAATAGATAATGTTTTTGTTTGTTGCATTAACGCGCTGTTAGATTGTTCATGTAGACGCTTAAACACCGAATAAAAGATCACAAGAGGCCGATTACAATGAGGTAATAACATACATTTCTCCTCTGTCAGCTGTTTGAGCACTTCACCGACAATCTATAAGACAAATGAAAAGGACACGCTGTTAAAATACAGCGCATTCATTATGACACAAACAATAATAATATGCCATTCAGAAATGTTTTGAAGCTGTGTAGAAAATCTTACCTGACCGACACTTTGTAAGGCCTTCAAATCATTTTCAGATTTTTCATATTGTTTTGTCTGTTCCTTGAGCTGTTCCCGCACTGAAAGGACAAGACCATGACATAAATTCATAATGTAGCCATATAAGTAGTTAAAAAAACAACAACTAGTAGTGTGGGAACAGGGTCTTGTTGACTAACAGAAGGTATTTGCATTATTAGCTAGCTTTGGTCGAAAATAAGATATTGTCTCCTTACCATTTAATTTAATGAATGAACATCTCGCTATTAACAGACTGTTTCCCCCAGGTAATCCGCCTCAAAAAGTTCCAATGGAACAACTAAGTTCTGCCACTGAGGCATTGTCAGGAAAGAAATCTAAATGACTGCATGGGGTTGGACTACCTCGGTACACAAAATATGTTTACCGGCACATAAGATAATAAATAGTCCTAAGAGATAATAAAGGTGCTTTCGTTAAAGGAAAAGGTTTTTTCCGCCTCCATCTGTAAAGTATAATAAACAAACGATTCCTAATGTGGTAGACAATTGACAATTCACGAAAGAAGCTTCAGCCAACAACTTTCGTGTCAGCGAATCATTAATTGTCTGTTTAGTCTTAGAAAGTAACGCAAATGGTTTTGCAATGTCTGTAATGTCAATACCAGTTCCATACGTTTTGGTAGCTAGCTTTTTTGCAGTATCACGTCGTTAGCTGTTTGTAAAAAGACCATTCATTTCTATGGCCGAGAGTACTGCATGACAAAGCGAGTTAGCAACAACCGCTTAGCTAACGGATTATGTTGCTCATTGTAGTTTGAGAACCTTTTTTATAAAAACCCCTCAGACATATTTACCAAGAAAATCTAATGTAAAACTCACATTCTTTTAAACGGCCGTCAATCTCTTTATGTTCAAGTAATCGTTTTCTGTAATCTTGAAGACCCTTTTCTCTGGTGTCAGCCATGTTGTCGTCTCTATGAATTGTGGGAACCGAACCACGTCACAGGATATGTTTTGCTCCTTGGTCTCTACTGGGCAATTTCGTAACTCTACCGCTTGGAGCCAGTATTTACCCAGTCATTTCACGGGAATAAAAATGACCGGGGACAGATGTTGTAATCACAGATAACTATAGCCCAGATCAGACGTATAAAGTATCCGACGCACAAAAATACGTTTTTGAGTGTTGCGTCACAACACACTGCAGGCAATCGACTCAACTGCCACTCCTACAAAATAGTTCAGACGTTCACATGGTTTTCAGTAATGATGTTTCAATACCTAATACATTTCCTGGAATTTAAGTACTAATTCAAAATAAGATATATATTGCTTTAAATTCACCACTCCAATTGACGTGTGAAACCCCAAATATTAGGCGATCCGTGTATGATTCGTTCAACATGTAAGAACAAGGGTCAGAAATGTGCGCTATTAAGGATACACATATTTGTCAAGGGTGGAAAAATCAGTGCAGGGCACCTTGGCTAGACATATTCAAAGTCAACTAAGATAAATGCCATTTTGATATGACCTGTATCCCGTCTAATCAATACAATTCAAAAGACCATGAACGTATTCCCTTCTAACTACTTTGCAGTATTTTCAGGAATAAATCGTATATAATTACCCAAAAATATAATTTTGTTCTCTGAAAAATGTAATTAGTTCCCTCCAAAATAATATTTAGTTCCCTAAAATAGTATTTTCTTTCCCTCAAAATAATTATTTTGTTCCCAAAAAATAGTATTTAATTTAATCAAAATATTTTTTTGTCCCATTAAAATAGTATTTTAGAAAGTAGTTTATTTTTCATCATGAACCCTCTGTGACCTTGAGTCTGATGAGTCTGATTATGTATGTCATGGGTTACTCTCTTGCGTATTAGTCATAGGTGAATAATACGAATATCTCTTGTAGTCCAGATTTGTTATCTGAAAATAATTCCCACAGGGGATCTTTTACTTATAAGCAAGCTTCTTTTTATGTAGCATGATGAATTCATGAACGTTAAGAGAAAAATTAAGAGCCAGAGGAGATGGATCATTGCGATTTCATGGGTTGTTGATGTCAGTTTAGTTTTTTTGGCAAAGTAGGCAAAGGATGTGTCTTAAGTGAGAAAGAAAAGTTATAGGACAAACGCCCCCATAACCACTTTGGCTGGGAAACACAGGGAAGGGTTGTGAAAAAAGAAAACTATTGTCTAAGCATTGTGCCTTTTTTGTTTTTTTTCTACTTTGATTATCTTCCATCACATCTAATTTGAAGTCCACATGTTTAGCAGCAGAGGCCAGGAATTGCATTGGTTTGAATCATTCTTTTTAAATGAGTAGATTGTATTGGAAGGGCTTGCCATTACGCAAGATGGCCTTTACTTGGCCCTCATTACACACTATCTCACCCCTGTCTAGCATGGGAACAGAATAAACCTTCACCCTTACAACAAGACACAGCCATATTTCTAAAACCTTTTAATTTCTACCTAGAAATGACCGTAAGCTTCATAAAGGGGTATGAGAAAAGTGATATGGTGATGTGTAGGATGTCTCATACACTGTTAATGAGTCATTTTACCAGAAGATGTAATCCAGATGCTCTCACAGCCATACATTTTCATATCAGCCACACTTCTGAAGTCGTATGCATCACACTCTACTACTAGCTGAGCTACACCTTATTGGTAACTGATGGTTGATAAGGGGTGTTGGAGGTTAATAATGTGACGCATCTTGAGGATGTTACAAGAGCTGTGTTAGGCAGACATTGCGACAAAATGTGACAAATTTGAACAATCACTGAGGCAAACTAAAAACGTACTCAACACCGCTCAAATATTTACAGTGAAATATAACAAAAATAGGAGCAATTAGATAAGAATATACAAAAAATATTTGCAATACAGTATAAGCGGTAATTGTATGAACGTAAATATTTACACTGAGTTAGAATGCATGTCCGTTTGTTTGGCTGAGTCAGTGCATTCATTTCTTTTTAAGCTCAGTTGAGCCCAGTTGCAGAAGTTCTCAGGCGTTCATCAGTCTCTTATCTTGTGGATAGAAACATCCTGGCCAAAGCCATGGTCCAGTGGTAAAGCTCCCGTACGGGCTACTTTTATGTGTCTCGACCTGTCTCCTCTGATTCTTAATGTACATAAAAACATTGCAAAAAAGAGTTGAAAAATGTTAGTGCACTGTGGGCCCCTAGATATATTCAGACCAGACCCTGCATGCTAGGTGCCCTATATGAATTCAGACAGGACCCTGCCTGCTGGGCCCCATGGAAAATAAATACATGACTCTGCATGCTAGAACCCCTAGACAGGACCTGCCTGCTGGGCCCCATGGAAAATAAATACATGACTCTGCATGCTAGAACCCCTAGACAGGACCTGCCTGCTGGGCCCCATGGAAAATAAATACATGACTGCATGCTAGAACCCCTAGACAGGACCTGCCTGCTGGGATCCTTGGATATTTGCAGATTGGGTACTGCATGCTGTTGTCTACATTTGTTCAAATAAAGCATTGTGAATGTATGCTGCTCTGTCTCCACATTGTGAATGTATGCTGCCGTGTCTCCACATTGTGAATGTATGCTGCCGTGTCTCCACATTGTGAATGTATGCTGCCGTGTCTCCACATTGTGAATGTATGCTGCCCGCCTCTCCATATTGTGAATGTATGCTGCCCGCCTCTCCACATTGTGAATGTATGCTGCCCGCCTCTCCACATTGTGAATGTATGCTGCCGTGTCTCCACATTGTGAATGTATGCTGCCGTGTCTCCACATTGTGAATGTATGCTGCCGTGTCTCCACATTGTGAATGTATGCTGCCCGCCTCTCCACATTGTGAATGTATGCTGCCATGTCTCCACATTGTGAATGTATGCTGCCGTGTCTCCACATTGTGAATGTATGCTGCCCGCCTCTCCACATTGTGAATGT
>JACXGK010004472.1:0-28448 GCA_016801125.1 Novumbra hubbsi
CGGGTGTGAGGTAGTGTGTATGCGTGTGTCTGCTTGTGTACGGGTACGAGGTAATGTGTGTGTGTCTGCTTATGTACTGGTATGAGGTAGTGAGTGTGTGTCTGCTTGTGTACACATATGAGGTAGTGAGTGTGTGTCTGCTTGTGTACTGGTATGAGGTAGTGTGGGTGTGTGTCTTACCTGTCCATCCGCACTAAAGGCCAGGCAGGCCACTCCGTGGGAGTGTCCATCCTTGAGGATGGAGATGGTCTGGACGCTGAAGGTGTCCCACACACAGATATACGGCTCCTTCCCCACCTGCCCAGTTGCTACCAGAGACCTCTCAGGATGGAGGGCAAGGCTGGACAAACAGGATGGGGGAAAGAACAGGGAGGCTTAGCGACCGGAAAATGCCAACTGCTGAACTGTGTACATATTCTGGTGCTCTTGCAGAGTAGAAAAGAGCATTCCACCTTTTACAGGAACAAACCTTCCTCCCAGCATGATATATGTTCAGACAAATACTACATGTAGATCAACAGTCTGATAACCAGTCAAATGAGTCTTAACTAAGCAGGCCTGTATGTCCTAATCACATCCGGATTCTTAACTTAGCGGGTCTGTATATCCTAATCACAACATCTGTCTTTACTGAGCAAGCCGCTACAGTCTCACAAGCCAACATGATCAACAGTTAGAAACGTCCATAAATGTCACCGCTAGCATCAAATAAAACCATCTACCTTCAGCAAACATCCACCAACAGAATCACGTGCATAAACGAAACAGGAAAATGAAACATTGTGCTAGCAGAGCACCCACAGTGGATGGATCAATATCTGCAGGTTCCAACCCCTGACCTTCTCTCATCATCTCCAATATCTGGAACCACTCCTTTTCCCTCTCCCACTGTCTACTCCTCACTCCCTTTATTTCCCGTCCCTCCCCCTCCCCATCCCCACCCCCACTTCTCCCTTTCTCCCTTTCGTTCTACCAGAGAGCACTGAGCAGAAACCCTCAGGTCATTGTGCTCCTTTTTGAGCAGGTGCCCTGACGTTCTATAAATACATTTGTTTAATGGCATCATTACTGGGGTCTACCCAAGCGGCAGAACCTCTCTGGGTCAGGGATCATTACACCACCGATGGATTGGGGAGGGGAGGAGGGCGCACTTGCGGCGGTTTAACAGTCAGCCCTCTATGACCTCGACCACAGACACCATACAGAGGACAAATGACGGTTCTGGCACGGTAAACAGTCCAGCTGTACTATGACGGTTCCCTTCGGGACCTACTACCTGACAGCACCATGCAGACAAGACTCCTCTATCTTTTCCTCTATGTTTCTCTCTCGGTCTGTGCGCAGTCTATCTCATACACTTTCATCTCAAAACCTCTTTCTGCATGAATCTCATGGCTCTATATCTTGGCTTGGAGCTCTGCCTGGAGCTTAAGCTATGGACGGGAGGTGTCTAAATAATGAAGGCTGTGATAGAGAAAAACCAAACTTGATAGAGAAACTTGATAGAGAAAACCAGAGAGAGATCCGCTCTCCTTGGATGTCTCTCCCAATAACAATGGCACCATGCACTCCGGGCTGTGCGGGCTGTCCACATCCCTGCTGACCCTGGCGGGAGCAGGGTGGCGGAGGAGGCTGATGGAGGCGGTGTAACTGTGGAAGCAGGGCAGACTCGCTGGTTCATGGTTTCAACGGGCTGTTGTGACAACAGCAGATGCTCCATTCATGCGGCGTGTGAAGGCAGGCCAACTAGAGGGCTTCTCCTGCCACTGTGACTGTACTGTGATGAGGAACCTGAGGGTGTATTAGCAAGAACTAGCATGATGTATGTGTGTGGTTTGTTTCATGGTATACAGCACTGTGCGGTTTGCCATCCACTCATGTGATGGGCATGTGCGCATTATACAGGCATTGGTAATATTCTGTAAAAACATTTGCCTTTTTTCACCTATTTCTTTTTTTAACTTAAAATCAATGCATGCAAATTAGATAATTGATGAGATCATTTACTGTACTGGTGCATTATTCATGTATAGAGTGCTAATGAGTGAAGGGCAAAGAGTCAGCCCCAGTGGGGCCAAACTGCAGTATCAGACTCCCATCACACAAATAAACAGTAATGTGACACTACTCTCAGCAGCCAGGCACAGGAAAATCCCCAGGGGAAGTGGAAATCAGAGCCAGACTACACTGCAGCCACCTGGGAGAATCTCCTCTCCTGACGCCGGTCCAGATGCTCTATTTATATTAACAGGCTAGAACTTCGCTATCACAATCTCATTAATTTCAAAGGACCAATTAATCAATAAATATCAGAATTTGGCAGCCTGTGAATACACATAAAAACTTCTCTTGGGGATGACCTGAAAACAACGAACTAGCAACCAATCTGCTGACGGCATGGTTTCCTTGACAACCGGACCACCAAGGACACATATATCATGATTAAGAATGAAAGTCTAAATTAAAGGTGACACTTAAAGTGACCAACGAACCTCACCTACAAAAGACGCGCACAGTCCGGAAAGCGGCAATAGAGGGATTTCATGCCAGCGTAGCATACTGGATTGCCAAATCCTTGGATACGAGAAAACAACGAGGCACCGGTCTGGAGTCTGGAGAACAACGCTAACATAAATGTAGCCTATTATTTCCCTTTAAAATGCTTCAATTAAAGATATTCTAATGTCTTATTCACCATAACATACACCCAGAATACACTTGTAACTGGATAACTGCTACTCTCCCGCCCTACTTGCCCTCTCCTAATTTGTGTGAGTTCCCCTCACGAAAGCCAGCGTCCTCGGGATAACCACCATCTGCTCTACAAAAATGATAGCAATATCACCTGGCTATTCTTAGCAGGCCAGGCTAAAAATAGCTGTTAGGGTCTCCGAAAAGAGAGGCGAAAAAAAGCAATAACCCCATTTATAAATGATTCAACAGGGTTGGAGGGCCAAGAGGGAAGATAAACCGAAGAAAATGAAATGGCTTTTGCTTGTGTAACCTGAGAAAGTTCAATACACCACTCTGCTCCTGAGGAAATATTTACCTCACACTGATAGCTCAGCCAAATTAAAATTTTTCTTTTACGAATCCCTAGTGAAGAGGTATTGAATAAGATTCGGCCATTGAGCTAATGTTTGGTTACAGCAAATTTAGCATGAGTAGCAGGAAATATAACAGATTGGCAATAGAAATTCTAAAATAAGGGAAATTATCTAAAACATTGATGACGTAATTTAACCTATAAAAGGTAAAATTCTTCCTCTGAACATTTTAAATCACCAAAATAATAGAAGAATACCCCGCTGCAACCAGACAGTGTAGGCAGAAACACTGTAATGACACTGAGAGTATACAGCTGTTAAGTCAGACAGAACCAAGGAAAACAGTGGATCAGTTATTCCAACACAACTCTTAGAAAAACATTAATCTCTGTTAGGGAGAGAATGGTGTTTGATTATCTCTCTGGACAAAGTATGGACCAAAGTGGGGATAAATATTGGCAGTACAAACTGGGGGAAAAACATGAGAGGTTAGGACTGGGGAACAAGTATGGGTGATGTCACACTTTTTGCAAGCTCAGCATGCCCACCCCTTGTAACAGTTTTTCAAATTGTTACCATTTACGATTTCTTTTAAAAACACACACCTGTATACTTGGTATCTATGGATGATGGTCTTCGCAGGTATATCAATCCAGGCCAGTATGTTGAAAAACATGGCCTCCATTGACAAACGATCTTGTGCAGGGGCTTTGCACATATATAGACACATCTGCTACTAGGATAATGGTATTATAATTCAACTAGGAACATATGTTGACAAAGATCATGACTGCTGCGCTATGGACATTTTCCACATTTGCATACTTACCATGCTCACCCTGTTTCAGTTAGTCTTGAAAAAAGCAAAATTTGTTTACCTGGAACATATTTGCAATTGGGACTCATTAACTTACCGGTATTGGTATTTGGCAATTTTCTTTAAAAACAAAAAAGGAAAATAAGCTGTTTAACCACACGAAATTCACCATAATTCAGCAATATAACTCAGAGACATTAATCTTTGTAAACACTTTATGAAGTACTAAGACACTGCTGTTTTTTATCACGCTGAAGCCAATGATTCTTTGGCATAACAAGCACAGTAAGTGGCGGCATGCACTACCTAAAAGTGAACTGCGGTCCACTAAGATCCTATTCACGTAGAAGTCACTGAGTGACTAGCCAGAAGCTAGCTAGCAACCTCAAAAAAGTTTCAGATGCCTATAAGGATAGGGTCACTATTTCAGTTTAAATTGACACATTCCGCTAAGGTAGGTAGCTTATTTACAAACAGTACAGTGATTTTCTTACGGTAGTCAACGCTAGCTGGCTTTACTACAGAAATTAGCCATGTCGTTAGATAGCGTGAGCTAACGTTACTATACAAAATTCGAAAACTCCACCTTTGCTAACGCTAGTTGGCGTTACATAACGTAGTATAAGCTAAACCATAGTATGCTAAAACGTTTAGCTAGTAACGCTCAAACGTGTTAGCAAACTCTAGGTAGCTAATACGAGCTAAAATTACATCAGGGTAACGTTGCTAACGCTAACTAAATACAATCAACGTTTGTTGATAGGATTGCTTGTTATCATGTTTGATAGACAGGACATCGAATATCCACAGGAAAATAGTGAACTTTGGTAGTTATTTAGATACGTAGGGAATGATAAACTAACTAGCTATTTAGCCCCTGTTAAAAAAAAATCTGTAAATGTTTAGGAAATTAAGGTAATATTACTTGTCTATATTGCCAAACATTTACAAGAATGTGTTGTGCTGCACATACAGTACTGCATGAGGAAAGGCAGAAGACGCTGCATAACAATGAAGGGACTAGGACCTACGTTTGGCTAGTGGCCCTGGACCCGAAGACGGGAATTGCTGAGTGTTTACGTACAATGTGAGTAAGTATTTGTGATTACTGCATTGATAGTAAATATGGTAAGTTGATATGCTCCCACTTTTTCATAGTAGTTGTAACACATGTTTATTGATACACCTATCAGGTGGGTAGCGGTTGTGCATATGGCAAGTGAATAAGTACTTGTGAAGCTGTCCCCAAGTCCCACCTTTCACTAGGCTTTAAGAAAACATGCAGGGGGAGTTTTTTACAGATTTTATATTTGGGCTGAAGAAAAACAGAACCAGTCAAAGGTTTGAACAAACCTACAGTTTCCACATTGTGTGATAATAGTGAAGACATCCAAATTTTGATTTTACAGATGGAATCATGTTATATCCTCAACAGATGTTAAACAGATCATGTGACATTTCTTTAAAGTAGTTTCTTGATGTTTTTTCTGCCATTATCCTCACTTGCTTTCATATTTAGCATCTATAGACAATGGTCATTAAAAGGTATATAAACCAGGCCAGTATGTTAAAAAACAGCTGCTGCTCCTTACAAACAAGCATGGCTGTGGTTTTGCATAGATATGCACAAAACCCCTACACTCATAATGATATCACATTTCTACTTAAATATGTTGAAACTAAACGATGAAAGCATGGCAAGCAATTGTCGGTCCACCACACGTTAAAGCTATTGAGGCTTTCCAATTTGCAAGCTCATTACACTCACCTCGTTAGTGTTGAAATCTGGAAAATGGGGATACCGGTCAAATTCCTTCCAAAGAACCTATGTGCAATCCATTCACCCTTAATATATTTTGGAGAAAATCTGATTTTGTAAGAAAGAAAATAGATGCTGCTTCTATAGTGTCAAATGACTGATTTCAAGTGTGATTACAGTTGGTATACGTAATCACGGTTTAGATTATATAAGAATGTTTCCTTTTGCTCACATGAGAAATACCATGCAAACCATATTATTTGCAACTACGGACATGAGTTGGGTGTGTCCTATTGAAAAAAAAAAATGCAATCTGGCTAGTAATAGTGTAATGCTGAAACCCACTCAATGCTTCTTGCAGCTTTAATTTACATTGTAATTCATGAGATCTTATCCAGAGCCACCTACAGGACCAGCCATGGTTATATGGCTTGCTCTGTGCAGGGATTTGAACTAGCTCCATTTTGACCCAACGCTCTTGACTACTAGGCTGAGTGCTAGCGCATATTAATTCCCCCTGACAGGTAATCACAAGGCTAATCAGACTGCGTACTTCAATAAGGTGTTTGGCACATGCTGTCACAAGCCTTAATGAAATCCTACTTTAATATCATCACAAAAAGATTACTTCTGCCATTCCCATGGATTGACCCCAAAATGCACTTAAATTGATATAAAGTTCAGCTTTTAACCAATTCCCACAGCTCTTTGAACCATGAACACGCAGCGAATGAAGTGCCATCTCACCCGTGAATGACTTTAGATAAGCCAGAGCTTCCATGTACTCAGTTAGCTCAGAATGGTCCTTTGGTGTGAGTGAAATGAACTGTACAGGCCATGATGTTCTGCTTCAGGGTTAAGGGTCTCACATACACCGCCTGGAGGGATGACGACAATGAGGCCATGACCAGCAGGATGAAACCATGGCTACTGACATACAACTGCCTCACAATCCTCCAATGTTCTTATATTCAGGGTCTAGGAATCAGAGATGTTTCTGATCTTGGGAGACACCTGCCTGACCAGTGTGCATGAGACCGCACCACTTTTTTGGAAGAGGATTTTGTGTGATCGTTTTGGCAAAGTAGGGTGTCAATCAAATACATACAATAGTGCAATATGGATTTTTGAGGCGCCTAGCTCCAACTACTCAGGAAACTGATAAGAATCTCCCATGACGTCTGAGTTTCAGAAAAACATTTCTGAAACATCACCGAACATCAATTCAAGAACATCCTATTTGAGCATTGACAAAAGATGTTGTTTCCTTATCCGCTAATCTATTTTTCAAAAGACTCCATATTCTAGAGAGGCAGAGGGACGCGCCAGTAAAGGTCAGGGGCTCATTTGAAGTCTTCAGCTGTGTGAGATCAGGAACACTTAGAGCCCAGCCTGGTGTTAATGCAGCATCATGGGAGCTGCTCGCTGTCCGCCTATGATCCAGCCATTACCACTGATTAATGAGACCGTCTGTAAATAATGTCACATCTTAGATCTATCACACACACACACACACACACACTGGTGTACACTATTTGTGCCCATGTCCTGGTGTCAGAATGTTGCCTCTAATAAAGCTGATACTGTAGTTTCCCAATCAGCCCCAGTAATGAATGTAAAGGTCACGAGGAAGCCGCTGAGGGGATAATCTAAAGCCAGTGGCCTGAAGGCTGGGGCCTTGGTGAGAAGCTGATACTGTCGCTCTACAATTCTAGCCTATTCAATCGGTGACACACGTCATTTCAACCACAAGACTGGCATAGCTGGTGTAAGGTGCCAGTTTAGTGCCAGTTTCCAATTATTGTGCAATATTTTCTTAAATAAAGATTGGTTTTAAGACAAGACCATGAAGTGTGGGAATGTGCTAGTTGATTTTAAAGGTCTTGTTTTAAGGCTTCCTTGACTGAGCGCAGAAGGGCTTTTAGAAAGTATTGTTGTGACCCGGTTCTTCCTACTTCTGCCTGGCTGGCTGGCAGTGACAGATGTATACAGTCTGGTTTTGCCCTGCAGCCCTGACGGAAATGGGCCAGCAGAGGGAAGACAGAGAACCAAACAGTGGCATAAGAGGCCAGGATGGAGATAACCAGCCAAGGGTATGGCTCTGTGAAACACTAGCCTAGGCCACCAGCACCAGTGACGTCCACATTGCAGGCTAATGGTCCATATCTGTCTAAGGGTGATCGGAGTATTCTCTGATACACGCCAGGATCTTCAAAGTACTGTGATAGTAAAGCATCCTCCAAGCGCCACATCACCACTGAATGGTTACCTCTTGATATGTGGTGGTGGTAGAGGAACGTGTTGTTAACATTTGAAAAATATACACTTTTGTAAATGTAATGAATGCTCTACCTGTGGGAAACACATCAAGCTTATTGGAGGGGCTCATCTAGCCATCCACAATTAAAGGGGGAAGGTGTTGGTGGAGATGGACTTAATAAGGACAATAGTTGTTATCCAACTCAGGATAAACACAAAAGCCATGTAGCTGAAATACTATTACCATTGGATTTGTCTGCATTCATTTGGAAATATCTTCTTTATACTAAATACTAATATTATATACATACCAAATACTAATATTTCAAGGAGCCTTAAATCTTGTCAAAACCAACATGTCACTTGCAATGCCTGGAATGGGATTTGAATTTTTTACATCTGCAGTTGTCACAAAGTGCTTTTACAAAACACCCAGCCTAAAACAAAAAATTCTATAATGTATCCACTCACTACTTTAAGTTGCTCTGGATGAGAGGACCTGCTAAATGGCTAAACAGTAGTTCTAAACAGTCTCATGAAAAATCCTGTCCTGTTAAAAATAAGGTACTGCTTGACTTAAGATCATGTGGTCAATTACAGTGTGAGAACCAGGCTTCCATTCAACTTCAATTAGAGTGCACAGCAGACAGCAGCGCAGACCAACATGAGATAATTATGTTGAGCTCAAATCTGGAAGAAAAATGCCCTTAAGGATCCTCTTTGTTTGTATGCCTTTTGTGTGTGTGTTTTTGTGTCGTACGTGTTCAGCCATGGAACGGTGGCAACCTGATTGGTTTTACTATACGGACCCCTTAACCATTTCTCTGCATGCACTTATCCGCATGCATGGACACGCGTGCACAGATGGGACGGGGACAGAAGAACGACACCATCTGCATGCACACGCACACTCATACAATGACACAGAGACACACATTCCTGAATCCCAACAGCCTCCGTCCACAAGGTACCTCTTCAACAGACTCCTTTTCACGTTGAGGCACTATGGGTTCTCACAGGGTTTTTGGAAGCAGTGCAATAATGACACACATTTATCTCACCAACATATAATATCAATGCCATATGTTGCTCTTTAACATCAGAATCCAAAGGGATCCTTTCTTTTGCCTGTGTTTTGAGGATGCCAGGGGCCACTCTTAAAATAACCACACACGGGTTCCAAAAACCCTTTCTTCAAAAAGGAGAGTCCTTTTTTAAATGGCAAATATGTTTTCTGCTATTTATGCTTTAATGGACATTTGGGAAAAAAGAAGTTGAAAGCTTTTGCTGAAAGCAGCGGGTAAAATATAAGCCCATGTTGCAGAATACAACTACTTTCTAAACCCTGTTACCTTTCATGGAGCTGTGACTTAAAAGAGGTGTGATTTAATGAATACTCACACAGGGTCCCCATTCCAATTTGGCTTTTTTTGGTTACTTTTTCCCTGTTGGTGTATATATTATTATCGCTTTTATCACGCTTCTCTCTTCAACTGGAAGTCTACCTCGATTCAGACTGCCACCACCTCAACTCACAGAAGGTCTCATTGGAACGTGAAGAGTCAAAGCCACCATATTCACATTCCCCCAAAATATTAAGGGAACACTTAAATAACACATTGGGTCTCGATGAACCAAATAGATCAAAATCTTTAGGGCACACGGATTAATTTGTTTACAACAAAATGACATAACATAAACCAAAATCACCGATCAAAGGCTGCATTCAAATCAAAGTATACAATTGGAACCGTAGGCTGTCCCAATGTGAATTTCATCATGGCAACTCAATGTCACTTGTTAGTGTGTGTGGCCCCCATGTGCCTGTATGCACATTTTACAACGTCTGGGCATGCTCCTGATGAGACGGTGGATGGTGTATCCTCCCAGACCTGGATCAAGGGCCTCAGTGAGCTCTTTGACAGTCTGTGGCGATGCTTGGCGGCCTCAGATGCACCAACGTCCCTGGGATTTTCAATTGGACTCAGGTCTGGGGAACGTAAGGGCCAGTCAATGGCATCGATGCCTTCGTCTTCCGGGAACTGCCTAAACACTCAGGCCTCTTGAGGCCGGGCATTGTCCTGCACCAGGAGGAACCCAGGGCCCACTGCACCAGCGTAAGGTCTGACGAGGCTCCTAACAGCTGTCAGGGTATTGTTGGCTTGCACGTGGAGGTTTGTGTGACCTTCAAAGGATATGCCTGCCCAGACCATCACTGACCCAATGTCAAACCGGTCATGCTGGACGATGTTGTAGGCAGTGTAATGTTCACCACGGCATCTCCAGACTCTTTCACATCTGTCACACATGTTCAGTGTGAACTGCCAATTAATTTGTTCTCTGGCAAAAACTTGACCAATGCAGGCACTTTACAGTTGTTTTGTACTAAGGCCCATAGACCAAAAGAATACATGTATATAGTAGAAGATCTATAAAAGGCCAAGCTCTGGCCCTAATGATAAAAGCCAGGCCGGTCAAGTGTATATAATGCTATACGCTGTAAGGCTACAAGCTTTTATCACATTACAATGATATTCTGCTATTTATTGATGCATGGGGACATTGGTTAACTGGGTCACTTGACTTCTTGATCCTTCATGCTAATTTTGTTGTTCCTTGCAGAGATCTACTTACTGGTACATCACTGACATGTTTTTTATATATACTAAAATAATGAGTACATTTTCCTGCGACTATATTTTAAAATTATAAAAGTGTTCCACTACTGTGTACTAAAAATTTAAATCACTCACATCCCATGTATGCTAAGGAGTAAATTCAATAATTTCCATAATTTCCATATTTTGTGTGTGATTTTAGTAAAAACAATTTAGTGAACTGTTGGAATAATGGAGAATGAAATACTTATAGAAAGCAAAGTGGCAGCCACAATAATACTTGTTTGAAACAATCAAACCATATTTCGTAAAACTGAACAAAATCCCAACGTACAGTTTATATCTGGTGCAGTTCTAAATGGTTGTCTACTTTTAGTTCATTTTTGTCCATCGACATGTTATAATTATGTTGCTTTTTTCAGAGATTATAGACCCTTATGGCCCATTTTACAGCCAGTGTTGCTTCCTGTATCTTCTTGAAAATGGGGATGAAATAACCTACCCCAGGGAGTGTGGAAAATGAAGCTCTTGCACTAAATACACAATTGTCCTAAATTGTAATTGTTGCATTGATTTAATGTTCAATATCATTATGCAGACACATATGTAATATACCAGCTATAAAAATGGATTTGGGATTCATGACAATCTTACCTGCACTGAAGGCATCAACCAGTTTGACGATTACGACTTTGCATTCACTAGCTATAAACAGTGGCTTTACAGAGCCTTGTAGTTTACAGCAATTCTACGGACAAACTACAGACCAGGTGTTATGATTAGTGTGTTGGGTTTGTGTCGGTTATTGGCTGGCAGCAACATGGATTGCTATTGTGTGAACCACAACAACTCTCAGGAACTGAGTCACGCCGCATTCCTAAATAGCAATTCACATTTGCACAACCCTTGCCTCCCAACCCTTGCCTCACAACCCTTGCCTCCCCAAAAGCGTGGCCAGCTAGTGCTCTCGTAAAAACGGTCTAGCTGCATAATGAACCGAGAACTTCACACATCTCCCAGCCTCAACCCCTCTTCAGCGTGTGCGTTTACAGCAGGCACTGTTGCCATACCTGCAGGCTCCCAAGAGACAAGAGCTTCAAGGACCTTTTTGGCTCTTGAATACCTGCCTAACAGGCTATCACGTACCCACACTGGGCAGACCAACACTTGAATGATACCAACTTTAAATTTTTCAATTTTCAAGTTTTAAGATAATAAATAAAATTATGTGTGATTAAATATTTTTTTTTAAATGATTTTAACGACTGTCAGGCTAATGAGAAGGACGCAGGAAATGTTGTTTTTAAATGTAACAAAATGATTGCGCGCAATACGTGCAGATTGCGAACAGACTTCTCAGTCTTGTTTTATACTGAAGGGTAAAGAGAGAGGCCTATATTCCCAGTAACACTTACCTTATTATGTCATCGTTGTGGCCCAGGTAAAACTTCTGAGTGTGTTCTCTGGTATTGTAAACCACGCCAACACCAGCCACGAAATAGACCACTTCTTTCCCAGCGGTGTAGTACAGGTTGTTTCGGCACTGATGGCCCCTATATCCGTAAATCCATTCTAATCTCAGTTGGCAACGTGGAGCAGTCCGATCCGCCATGATATTTGACGAGTATTTAGTTTTGTGAGTTATACCACGATAAAATAGGCTACACGACAAACCACTGACATGAGCAAATCGTATGAGCGCCTCACTGATGAAATTGGGGAAATCCTTAAAAAATACATTTTCCTATGGGCTATCTACCATAAGCAGTTTAATTCCCGCATCAAACTACAGCAGATGTCCAGATTTTGTTTTGAGGAAACGCCGGCAAGGAGACCATACACCTCAAATCCATTCATAATGTTGGAAACGGTGTTTTACCATGTTACTCCACGGATTAATTCATTCTTATCATTTAATACCTATATGTTTTACCCTTACAATAGTGTCTAAATAAAGTTCTCCAAAAAGAAATTCTAGTCCATAGTGTCCATTAAAAAGGTTTTCTTTTTAAATGACAACAAAAACAGAAATGGCCAAATAAACAACCGCAAATGAACACAACTGGTAAAGGATTCAGCTGCTGCTGAAATATAATCCGCACACTAATCCTCAACCGTAATATCAGCCATAGTTACTACGATTTAATACATTTCCCAATGCATTAACTGTCCACTAAACAATTAAAATCAAGCTCCTATAGAAATTAGGCTGAACAAACATGCAATTTGTCTTAAATTCATGTAAGGTTTTGAGTACATCCGAGTGGAACAATCGTGAGAAATTACGTATTTCTCACGGTAAATCACTCCGACCTGTCTTGACAGTCAGAACTGGTTCGCCGCTGTCATTGCGAAGACGCATCAGAATGCAAATTCTCTGCTAACTTCCATGCAGAGGCAAACAATCTTTGGGCTTCCAAACACAGTCGCTCGCCGCGATACTCCACGGCATCTCCCGCATCTCAAACCGGTGGATGAAAGTCGGGATTCCGGGCAGAGAGCGACAGTCTAGTACAGATATGGGCGAAAGGCAGGCGATGCCTATGATAAACCGTGGTGGAAAACTGAGCAGAGTTCTCGCACTGTGTTATTCATTGCATATTAATATATTAATGTAATTGAGACTCTACGTATCAAGTACTTTAGCGTAATATTTTTCAGAATAGCCTCTCTGGTTTCGAAGAGTAACAGGCACGACACCACAAAGTTGACGACACCCTGCGAACCACCCTGCACAGCCGCCGACGTCGAGCGGCCAGCTGCACAGGTTTTTGGGTATTGGTGTCTTTATGCCTGTGGCTTTCCCTATTTCATTGGTCCAAAATACTGAAAACTACAACTACCAGCCAGCAATCCTTAAGCGCTGTCTAAGGTCCTGAAGACCTACAGTTTATGAAGACATCTGTTTAAAACAGACGTTTTTTCGATCAGCAATGATTTCGTATATAGGGTTATAAATGTCATAGAATCAAATTGTAGTCCCTAATAAAAACAATGGAATGAGTAGAGTATCTATTCACAATCTAATATCAAGGGAAGGTCCAGCCAATTGGCAACATGTTTTTTTTCGAAGTTTGATTGGAGGTAATATTGGACGGTGTTAAATCTCGAATAGGAAAATAATTGGATATGAATTTAGCGCGATTGATATTCACATAGGGATTGAACAAAGTTAATAGAGTTGAACCAAATGGACGTTCTTCAACTCAAAGCTTCGTCAAATGAAATAATCTTCCACATAACAACACCACATCACAGTAAAAGAGCTTTGTCATTATTAATAGTTTAACCCCTTTTGAATGACCCCCTATCTGAAAAACAAGAGGTATTTTAGATTGAAACTTGACTCTTGGAACTGATGTTATGTAGACTAATCTCAAAGACTGAATGCTAAGTAGAGCATGCTATTGCCAGCCCGTTGAATATCACTGCAGGGTGACATACTGGAGAGAAAGTGCAATCTACCATGCCATTCTACAGGGCCTTCTGTATGGCTATTTGTGATAATATTTTTGTTTTACAGTAAATCATTTATAGACAACATTTGGATTTTAAATTACACAATTACTATGAGGTTAAAGTATAGATTCACAGCTTTTATAAGAGTTTATGTGTGTACTTGCAGTGTCATCCAAAAATATTAAGACATGGAATAGGTTATTCAATGAATCTAACATTTTAGTCAAAATTTATGAAAAAAATGTGCGCTACAATCATTGGCACCCCTACAAATCTTATGAACAACATTAAATGAACATATATTCCAAATAATTAGGTCAACCGTGGCATCCTGTTTCACTGGGGTGTAAATATGAGGTGACACACAAGCTTAACTCCCTTAGTCATCCAGCAACATGGCAAAGGCCATGAAACACACAAATGAAATAGGACAAATGGTTGTCAGCCTTCACCAATCAGCCTATGGCTATCAAAAAGATTGCCACACATCTCTATTAGGTAAATAGTTAAACAACTGGAGCTGTGATTAACTGCTTGTGAAAGGTTGCACCCAAAGTGATTGTGCAAGTGGCAAAAAATCACCAAGGATCACAGTTGCAGAACTGTGGTGTGGTCTGGTAGAACATGTTCTCTACCAATACCATCTTTAAAATATGGTGGTGGATCTGTGATGGGGAGGGGTTTGTTTTAAGTCCAAACCTTTCTGTCTCATTATCCTACACTTGGCTCCTTCCTCATCCACAACATGTCACAGATTGTGATTATTTCTTTGAGCTTAAGCAAAACACTTTTATGGCCTTTTTTGTTGATATTTACCAAGTGCGCCCCATACTTATACAGGGCACTGTATTTTTAGCATTTGGAGTTAGATCTTAATTACGATCTAAAGTCTGTGACCTATTAACACCCTTATACCCTGGTGTCTTCTCTGGTGACGCTCTGCCAAGCCCGTCTTGCAGCCTTCTGTAGAGGTCTTCGATCATCTATTGTAGAGGTTATCCTTGCAATTGCTGGCAGTTTGTGATTGCTGATCTCACTAGTGATTGTTTTTCTTATTAGTTATGTTCAAAACTGTTGTTTTTAGTAAGTATATGTTTTTATTGAGATCTTATATATATATATATATATATATATATATATATTCCTGTCAGACTTATAATACTCAGAACGGGTTCTTTGACATTCACTGACATCTCTTCAGTCCTAAGACCCCAAAGGCAAATGCAAAGATTAACAGCTAACTTATGCCTGCCCTAAATGAGATGGAACATACCTGAATAACCACACACTAATCAAGCCATTTTTCCCAATACTTTAGTTTACCTGAAATAGAGGGCTTACACTAAACCTTGTTAAAAGATAAATAGTGAAACCAATTCCAATATAAATACTGTCAAATAATCTATACTTTATTAGTATTTGTTCAATTTTATATAAATTATTTCCTGTCCCACAAATAAGAGGGCACTGAATTGTTCGACTATGATAACAGTGGTGTTCACAAAACTCCAAATGGACTCTTAGCCTTAGCAACTACTTTGGGTTTGTAGCACTGCTCCATCCAGACCCTGTTGCCAGGTCTGCCTGTGCTTAGCCAACGTCTCTGACATTTATTGACAGGTCTGCCATATACCATGGATAAATTATAGAGGAGTTGGCTAAAGCACAAACAGAACTGGGTGTACTCAAGACTATACCATGCCTGCCCCAGCCTAACCATCACCATAGAATGAGCTTCTGTGTATTTCAATGCCTAAGCTAATGTATTATTTTGATATTTTCCAATCCGATATCAACTAGAACAACTGTTCTCGTTATGGCGCTAGACAAAACAGTGCTTATAATACTTATTTATGGCAGATTATTTGTCTGATGTTACTTAAACCATACTCAGGACATGCTAGGTGAACGACCTTCACTATATATTACTTTGTTAGCAAATATTTACGTAGCCCATTTAGGTTTCAAATCTTCTCAGCCAGTCTATAATGTCCTTGTGTAAAGGGCAGATTGAGTTGTCATTTTACTGGGACTATAGTGCCCTCTTGTGAGTGAAATGATAAAAGGACATTCTTGCTCTCTCATAATAATACCACAGATAGGGCAGAATTCTGTTACTCAAAATCGCATTAAAGGCAATATATCCCACACCCTGTCCCCTTTGGTTGGCTGTTAGATTACTGTTGACAGAATAGCCACGTTTGCTATCAAGGATAGGATGTCTAATAGCCACATTACATGGTTAGCGTATTTTGTGGTCTCCTTTCCTCCATGGCTTTGTGGCTGTTGGCCAAATAAGATAAATATGGCGGAAAACCAATTTACAATTCTAGGCTAGGCATTGCCAAGAACCTTACAATAAAACATCATCCCGATACTTACAGTAAGAGCCTAATATGGTATGCATTTCATCTATAAATGTTGGCTTCAGAGGAACCTAAAAGTCTTTACAAAAAGTTTTGATCAGTCGTGGGACTCAAAGTGCAGACTTTGTCTTATATATAACTTCCCCCATCACTTCTTGCCAGGTCACACTGACATACATTTGGATGCATATTAAATCATTCAGAGATCCTAAGGTTTCTGTAGGGTAGAAGTGGTTATTCATATTTTAACAGCAGGCCCTCTATAATGGCTCTAATCCATGTCCTGTTACCATGCTAGAAAATCCAAGTCACACCATGCCATCTGATCAAACTGGTGCCCGTAGTATAACTTTGTTTCCAAAATGCCCTTTTTCAATTGATGCCTGCAACAAGTTCTAAAAAAGCAGGGACAGGGGCAGCAAATGACTGGAAAAGTTGCTAAACGAAAACCTGATGGAACATCACACAACCAATTAGGTTAATTGGCAACAAGTCAGTTACATGATTTGGTATAAAAAGACCAACCCAGAGTGGATGAGTGCTGGCCCCCAAAAATATTTAAGAATACAAATTCAGTGTAAAATTGCAAAGAGTTTTGAGATCTCATCATCTACGGTACATAATATCATGAAAAGATTCAGAGAATCTGGAGGGATCTCTGTATGCAAGGGACGAGGCTGAAGACAAATACTGGATGGCCCTCAGGTGGCACTGCATTAAGAACAGACTCAAATCTGTAATGGAAATCACTGCACGGGCTCAGGAACTCTTTCGAAAACCGCTGTCTGTAAATGCAAGTTCAAACTCTACCATGCAAATAAGAAACAACCGCCACTGCCTTCTCTGGGCCGGAGCTCATTTAATATGGACTAAAGCAAAGTGGAAAACTGTCCTGTGGTCTGAAGAGAAGAGGGACTATCTGGCTTGTTATCAACGTAAAGCGAAACTGAGTCCAGATCCATCACCCTTTACATTTTTTTGGGCGCATTATACAATGAAAAAACACAAAGGAGACGCCGAGCGTCGGAGCAGCAAAAATCCTATCAAGCAAGAATGTGAAAACATTTCCTTTTCGAAACCCACAGCAATTGTTCTCAATTCCTAAACACTTCCAGAGTAACAGAAGAGGTGATGCAATACAGTAGTAAACATGCCCATCCCAGATTTTTTTTAACATGTTGCTGGCATCAACCTTTTCTTTTTCAAAAACAATTACATTTCTCAGTTTCAACGGTTTTGTACGATTTTCAATTAAATGTAGGGATAAATCATTGATTTCTGTTGATTAGCATCTTACGAAGCGTTCCAAGTTTTTGTAATCTAGTTACATAACAGCATTTTAATATTTTGTTTTCTTCCAGAATATATTATACATATACTACTGAAATCATTTCTGGCTACATCGTCTATGGTAACGAGATCACCTCTGCAGAAATATTTCACAATTTTCACAAGGCCACTAGATGGTGCACATGCAACTTACCAGGAGATTTAGGAGTGGTCAGTGGTCTGCTAAAAGTATGGAAACGTGAAAGACAATCATTAAACGTTCTCCAATGACTAACTCAATGCTTATCTGATGTCTTGAAACTATGGCATGGATCTACAAATCCAAGTGAGTTGTGCGTAAAGTTTGATTACATAATAAGAACATGTTATTAAGGTGGTGATATCACTGAATACACGACAGACATGTTTGATACTGCTGTACTGAAAACACGAAGACAGAAGTCATCTTAAAAGCATTTTAATGGCTTTGCACATATTTAACAGAGGGTAAAAGTCTATGGGTGCAGTTCCTTCTAATTGTGACCTTGGTCCATATTAAACAGCTTATCTAGAGGCCCCGGCTGTGGCCGACATCCTTTCTCCCATCGTGGCATTGTCGATTGTGCAACATGAAGAAATATTTCATTACAATAGTTACAGTGACAGAGAAATGCACACTATCAAATAGCCAGAGAATGTAGCAAAAATGATAATATGCAGTGTTAAAGCCAACAAGCAAGCAACCATTTTCCCCAGACATTACTTATTCCAGTAAATGCTTTTGAATCTACTTTTCCACTTAACAGCAATGCAGGTTTTTGTTTTGTACATCTAATGTTTATACTGTCTACTAAATCAATTTTAAACATACATTATATAAGAAATAATTAAGGACAGAATAATGTTTTGAAAAATGACAGAAATTAATCTTAAATCTGTGTTCTAGTTCTTCATGGATATCAAACATTCTGCCTGGTCTTTAGTAATTTCTTGAGCTCAAGTACATACATGATTACACCTTACATGTTCTTTTCATTCAAATTAATATCATACTAAGTATTAGGGAAGATTAGTCTACATTGAAGCTTTTAATGGTTTTAGGGCTTATTATTACTAAGCGAAATTAAACAGGTTTTTAATAGTTTGTTATACACAAGTTGTACACACAGTTCAAAGCACCGCTGACTTTTTTAACCGCAGAACAATGCAAGTCATCCTTCAAAGATAGCCTCACAAAACTGAGGACCAACCCTAGAAACTACATACAATTACAAAAACAACTGGGAAAAACAACCAAAGCAACAAGTTGAAAGCAGATATGAGAAAGCAGGAAAACAGAGAGAAAAGACAAAGAAATCTTAACCGGAAACCCTATCCTGTTTTTCGGCGGCTTCTTAATGGTTTTGTATGGCAACTGCCCAAAGCATCATATTCACTGTAACTGAAATTTTCATATTTTCATTTTGTTCCTCCTTATCTGGGAAAAAAAAAAACGCCTTACTGCAGTTGACCTCTGAACCCGGCTGTGGGATTGTTAGGCACAGAGTGTGGAGTTTTGGCTCTGAGCTTGCATGCTGGAGTCTCGCTGTAAGAGGAAAGGGAGTTGGGGGGGGGGGAGACATGGAATGACATTGGAGGGGCTAGCAATGAGAAATCTACTTCTTTTTGCTGAAAAGGCTGAAGCGCTTCTCTTTGTCCTTCTCGCGCTTGCCCGGGCTGGACTCGGTTGCCAGGGCGACGGAGGCAGGAAGGGTCTGGGCTCGGCTAGAGGCAGGGGTGCTATGGCTGCTCGGGGTCACCTCGGTCTTGTCAGAGGAAGCGGCGGTGGAGATGGCCTGCATCCACGAGTTCATCTCCTCCTGCGGCCCAGACAGGGACGGATCAGGACACACATCGGAGATCACGCCAACAATTCAACACACTGGCGCCTTGCAGTCCTCTGAGCGACAAGGGCTCAAGTATATTTACAGACAAACACAATAATGGATAAACAAACTTACGTCATCTTTGGCTTGGAAGAGATACTCGTTCCCATCTGTAGCTCTGTAAAAAGGAAAAACGCACATGAAAGAAACATCAACCAGGTTGACATCAACCTTTCGACTCAATGAGAGTTCTCATGTGAGGGGAAAACCAGAGGCGATGGGAAGTAGCGCTCACTTCAGCTTGAACACGTGCTTCTTCTTCTTGTAGTCAAGGGCGACCTCACATGCAGCCTCCTTCAGGCTGATGGGGATCTCGTTATGGTAGGGGATGCCTTGGGTTGCACTTTTATTGTCTTTGTAGAAGCCCATCTCCTGGTTGTTAATCACACAATACACATTGTGCCAGGATCTGAAACCAGAAGAAACCAGAAAACTTATTTTCCAGCGCATTGCCCCCAAGATGACTTCTTAGGAACGTATTTGTCACGTGAAACGGGCATATTCTCATCCATCGGTGGGCACCTGCTGGACGCCTTCTTGTTGTGACCCTCCCACTCGTGTTTGCGGTGCAGGACGCCTTCCATCTGGTTGGCCGAGGCTGCGTCCTGGGGCTTGGCTGGGAGGGTGGCAGCCTGGCTGGGCTTGCCCTTACGCGCCTCACTGGGCGACCCTCCCGGGCTGGGCTCTGCCACTCCGTTGACGATGTCACTTCCCTCCCCGTTGTCCTGGGGCAGCCGGGGAAAACGGGTGTTAGAGAAAGCTGGGGGGGGGGGGGGACTCGGTATGCAAAACGTACACGGTAGAGCTGGAAATCAGACAGTTGGATAAGGCTTCATGCATAGCGGGATCAGAGGCTGTGTAGAAACATTAAGTGCTTTCCCTTCAATTGCAAAATGACAACAAGGATTCAAGATAACTAAAGATTGAGGTGTGCTGCTGTATTTTGCTATAAATTACAAAATAAAATAAGTGACTTAATAAGAGCATCTGGGTAGGTTTCTGCATAAATCAAATTGATGCCATTACACCAGCCTCAAATTGTTAAATGCGCCTCTATCTCACTATTATAGCCACGACTTGTCATAAGAGTAATGTCACATGAACCCTAGAGCAGAGTCACCTCACAGAGTGTCTGGACTGTCCCTACATCATGTATATCACCCAATGTCATGACTATGAGTAACTTGACTCCCCACCCTCCAGTTAAATTAGCCCCGGTTCCTCCCTTTACATACTGTAGGTCATCAGCTCTTAAGGTTCAATGTCTGACATGAAAATGTGAAAACAATCTCAAAAAGTCTCCTTTTGATCTTTCCAACCTCTTTGACAGCAGCCCTTCTTAATTGACACTTGATTTTAAACGTTAACCGTTTCTGATCCAACAACTCAATCTGACCAACCATGAATGTCCGCGTCCATCTCAAGACTAACAACTGTAACATGCTTTACTCAACTTCCAACGCAAATTTAGATGACTCACTTCCTGTTCACTAACTTTTACAAACTCTTTTCGATGACACACAGTGACTCACTGTTTCACTTACTATGATTCAGACTCATCTAAGCTTGGATAGATAGAGACTATGTAGATAAAAACAACAACAATCTGTCAGCCACCTCAGTCATCCTCAACAGAGACTGAGAAAACCAGGACCTTATTGATGTAGAAAAGCTTGAAATTATGGGATTGATTTGTGGGAACACATTCCAGCAGAGACAGAACATTTTGAAGACATGCAGAGATCAGAGTTAGGACATGCACCCTGCCACAACACAACATGAGTAAGCCAGCAAGGGAGAAGCCACAACCAAAATCCCAAACAATTAACACAATTGCTTGAACTTGTTATTTATATTTGGTATCATCATTATGGTAAAGTGGGAGGGAATGCATAATTGGCCAGTTAGAAGATTTTCTCACAACACACCCATTCCAATTCATCGCTTATTACCCATTACTGAGTTCCTCAAGGCTGGATCGATCGTGGTCAGATTTACTGAGAGCTTGCCAGGCGATGGACAAATCCTGGATGCTTATAGAGAAATTCTGCCATTGGCTGGACCAATACTGGACACGAAGGAGGAGTGACTGCGTCGCTGCTGATATCGCTCACCATGTCTTTGTTAAATGTTCAGGATCACAGCTAACATATCCTCACATCAGTAACAGCCACACCTGCACCCTCATTTTCTTAGCAATAAAATGCCAACGCTGAAGTGCCTTTCATGTCTTAGAAAGATAATATAGATGTTTCGTCATAGATTTACTAGCGAAATGAAATCTACAATGAGGATTTGTTCATGAAACAAATGATATGAAAATAGTTTTTTTTTTTTTTTTACACATTGACTAGCAATCACAGAATAAAAACATAGAAATACACGAGAGGAAAACAACAAAAACTGTATTTACTGAACGGTGATTACCACCATGCTACCGATGACATGCAGACAATATAACAACATAAACATGAGGGCAAAAACAGGGTTATTATGCAGACAGAAAAAGGACAACAAAATCAGACATGAATGGACTAACAAGGTTTTAATGGGGAATGTACGTTAGTGGGCTGGAGATGCTGAAATGACAGTGGATCAACATGCAACATGACCAGTAGGAAAATGGAGATCTGCTCATATGATATGAGAACATGAAGGCAGGTGCCATAGTACTGAGACCCACATAATTGAATTGGGCTTACACGCCCACGCCCCTCCCCCTCCACACCCACACACAACTGGAACAATCCCTTCCACATAGCAAAAGGAATGATATCCAGTGAAATGGTATTTGTGATGGTTCTGTATGATTACAGAGATGGAGTGAAGATAATGGGAATTGGGTGAACATCTCGATTTCTACTCATTACTATTAACCGCCTATGCGCTTGAATTTTATTCATACAATATAGATTCAGTTTCATGTCATGAAAGTAAAATAGTTATCTGATTTATTTTACTGGGGGAAATTCGAAATGTTTAATTCGAAATGATTTTTTGCTTATGTAATTCAAGTAGTGTTTTGTCTGTCAGTTATTTAGGTTCCACATGATAAGTTTGTAAATAACAACGTACACAAATAGTAATATGATGAGAGATGGCGAAAGGAGGAGAGGAGTGTCTAGCTGAAGGGAGAAAGACAAGAGAAAAAAAGGGATAGAAGAGAAAATAAGGAAGAATGGCAAAGGGAAAGGAAATTAAACTAACACCTCAAATTTGAGGGAATAAAATGTTTATATAGATGAAGAAAAAAGATCTAAGCAAGTAAGGGAGCCATCGTTTAGTTCCCACATACACACAAACATTATCCAATTAGCTAGGCATTTTTTTGAGCCAATCAGTCAGCAGAGCCTGTCAATCTACAATGAATAAAATGTTTTAATATATTAATTGACTGTTAAATTTTGATTTATTTTGGGAATGTTATATTGCTTTTCAAGTAAGGTTGCTTATTACTCACCTTTAAACTCATGTTTGGTCTTCCACCATTAAATATGGTTTAGTCACAATAAATGCACCAAGATGAAGAAATATTTAGGCATACCAAAAAAGCATAAATAACTATACTATTGACCAAAAATCCCCCCATCCATTGTGATAAGACATAAAAAAAAAAAAATGCAAATAAATCCAGAAGGATTAAGCAAATAAAAAAACAATGATAAAAATAGAATGAGGATAGTATAAGGGTCCATGTACTTTCTTTACCAATGGTTATGACAATGACAAATCTGTCTCACTTCATAATTTTTTTTCTTCCAAAAATAGAAATACAAAAAATATATACTTGATTTTGAGTGGGTCTGGTTAAATGTGAAAATTCATATTAGTCATATGCCCAGCCAACACAAAATAAAAGTTCACACCTCTAACTTAAATTAATTGATGATCGATTTTAAAAAGTATCTATTAGACATACCCAGAGTGATTTAGAAGACCATTGAAATTGGAGTTAGGCGCCTTGCACATGAACAGCTATTAATTCATATAATAGGTGGCAATATTGATATTTCTATGTTTATTTATTACATTAAGAATAATTGAACTCTTTAGACAACTTTTACATCCTAGCTCCCTAGTTAACCGTTGGTAATCTAAGGGTTATACTAAATCATTTCCTGAGGGGTCAGAATGAGGTGTGGCTTTGGTTCATGCGGAGGGAATGGGCAGAGGAAAGGAGATATAATGGATCAGACAGAAGTTGTCTGGCTACCCGAACTCTGGACAGAACCCTTTGCCGCACCTATGGACATTTATTCCTTCTTCACATGGAGGCAGTGTATTTGGCTGTTAGCTAAACAACTGCAATGAAAGGAGTCTTAGACTTAAATATGTAGCGAACAGCAGTGAAGAAAATTACTTTTTCTTCACTGCTGAAGAAAGCATTTGCATCTGCGTTCACAACACATCTAAAAGGTAGTATTGCGGATCTAGGATTACTGATCAAGTTGCCCTTGTCCATGTTATTACCAAAACCAAATCAAATCAATATTTGTTTTTCTATTTCTGGAAAATAAAAACCAAAATACATTACAGCGTTTTCCATTTAAGCTTTGAAAACCATCAGCAAAAATGGGGGGGGGGGTACAGTCCTCTCCCCTTGGGCGGAGGGAAAGGGGGTTCAAAGGGCAGCGTTGGGGGTCACAGTGCCACCCGCCCCCCTTTATCGCCCCCGGTCCTGCGGGTCTGAAAGCTGGTGTACTGTTGGTAGGCTGGGGAGCGGTAACTAACCCGAGGGGAGTCCTGGTCTGATGGCAGTCCGTTCTGAGACACCGACTCACCCTCCCTGTAGAAACAACACAGAGAGGACGGTCAGTGGAAGGACCAGCATAGACACAGAGAGAACGGTCAGTGGAAGGACCAGCATAGACACAGAGAGGACGGTCAGTGGAAGGACCGGCATAGACACAGAGAGAGCGGTCAGTGAAAGGACCAGCATAGACACAGAGAGGACGGTCAGTGGAAGGACCAGCATAGACACAGAGAGGACGGTCAGTGAAAGGACCAGCATATACACAAAGAGGACGGTCAGTGAAAGGACCAGCATAGACACAGAGAGAACGGTCAGTGGAAGGACCAGCATAGACACAGAGAGGACGGTCAGTGGAAGGACCAACATAGACAGAGAGGACGGTCAGTGGAAGGACCGGCATAGACACAGAGAGAACGGTCAGTGGAAGGACCAGCATAGACACAGAGAGGACGGTCAGTGAAAGGACCAGCATAGACACAGAGAGGACGGTCAGTGAAAGGACCAGCATATACACAAAGAGAACGGTCAGTGGAAGGACCAACATAGACACAGAGAGGACGGTCAGTGAAAGGACCAGCATAGACACAGAGAGGACGGTCAGTGGAAGGACCAGCATAGACACAGACAGCTGTCAGTCTCCCAAACTGTACTCAGTTTAAACACCGGGCATACACTAAACAAGTCATGACACAAAGACAAATCGAACTTAACATTCCAGCGGAGCTCCAGAACGATGTCTTACCGCTGCTGTGGTAATGCAGCATCTGTCTGGGTCTCGGGGGGATTTCTACTCTTGTCATCTTCCTCTTGCTGTCTTCGCACTTCCAATAGTTCCATCTGTGTCGTGGAGAGATAAACAACATGAACGACCAAACAAATGAGTTAGGAAAGAAATGATTCATCATTATATCAAAGATGGACAAATGAGATGAAACAGCTTGACGTTGAGTTCTTGGATTAATATGTTGAACACCCAGTGGGTTGGGGTTAAGGTTGGGGTGAGGGTCCACGGCCAGTCATCTTACCGTGGTCAGCCGCTCCAGAGCGGAGAAACGCTCCTCCCAGGTAGCAGCTGACTTCTCAAAGGCCTCGTGTCTCTTGATGAGCTTCTCCACCTCGTCCACGCTTTGGCCCATCTCCCTGCTTGACAGGTATGGCTCCTGTCCCAGCAGCCAGGACTCGGCCACGCCTGCGTCCCGACCAAACTGGTGGACTTCCAGAACTGGGCAGAAACACAGCCAGTCACACACGCATACAACAAACTGTAATGCAGTATTCTCCTGTAACTAGAAAGGGGCTGTAAGACCGTGATCAGCAAGCCCCAATGCACTATTGACAATTTTCATATAGTTACCCAATCTAAGCCACTCCCATCTGTCCTCCCACTTGTCAATCATGTCTTTCCTCTTGTCTGTCAGCTGTAGTAACTTCTCTTTGATCTGAAATGGGAAAACAAGTTTTAACATTTATCCAATCGGAGACCGGAGGAAGTAGAACGTGGGTAGGAAGTCGGACACCCTGAAAGGGTTGTAAAGAGGTGCCTGCAAGGAAGTCGGACACTATTGGCCTCTCACCTCCTCTAACGCGTAGTGTTTCCGTGCCAACAGGGACTTGCCCAGCTCAATGCAGTTGGTAAAGCTGTCGTTACGGGCGTCGATCTCAGCCTTGATGCCCTGGTGGTTGTTCATCAGGAGCTCCACGGATGACACATCCCTAAGGACAGCATTATTACCGCTAGTGGCGCAACATTCACACTGAACATGACACAACCCCAATGTCCTTGGGTTACCAAGGGTCAACACCCATAAAACACAACTTAGCAGCCAGCATATACCAGCACACTTTCTTAATCAACAGGTTCATACAGTGGGATGACAGGATATAACCAGGGGATTTCACTGGACTACAGCCTTATAATGATGTTTCAGGGAGAACTGTCCAAAAAAAACATGCCACTGACCACTACTATACACTAGTCAAGATTTCCTCAGGCAAACCAGACTAACGCAATTACTGACAAACTAAACCTCTCAATTCCTCTCTTTCATTTGTTTTTCCCCCCCATCAGCCATCAATCTTTGTCCCCTCTTTTTCACTTCCCCTTTACTTAACAACATAATTAGACCCCCTAAATTTCTCTCTTTAGCTTTTCCCTTGGCCACTTCCTCTCTCCTCCTTTCTTCCTGTCCACCTCTCCCTCCTCATCAATCTCATCCATCTTCAGCTTGTGGCCAAAATTCATGTGAGAGGAACAGATAATGATGGATGGCTGGCATTGTCAACCCTGCTAATGATAACAATTACAAGGAAAACCAGGGCCAGATAAGGGTTTTGTGTGCTGCAGCCTCCCTGGAGACATTCTGGGAATTCAGGGAGCCACAGAGTATCCACCATTTTCTGCAGCTGCATCTTTAGTGACTATAAAAAGGACTGAACGTGGGTGGCAATATATTCAGCTAAGCCATCTGGCAAAATCCTTGTCGACTCAGAGCAACAGGAAACCTTGTTACAGTACAACCCCAAAGCCACAACATTGTTACAAGGGGTTGTTTAGGGTGAGGATTGCTTTCAAAACAGTCACTGAAGATTAATACGTACTGTAAATCCGTATCTGAGAAAGTGTGACTGTAAGTTGTCATCAAAAATCTGCTTACAGAGAACTACAGACATAACTTGTACATTCTTTTCTGGCATTTGTAGCGGGAGTGGGTAGCAGAATAACTGGCATAATCCGAAGCTATTAAAAGGGCAATTCTGAGGCCCAAATCGCTTCCCGTTGGGTTCACATTACCTGGGCTTCTCCTGGGCCTCGATGAGGCGGATGACGTCCTCCATCCAGAGCATGAGGTCTCGCACCATGCTGAAGAAACGAAACTTGTCACCGGTGTCGAGCAGTTTGACCCTGCGGCCTTCGCAGGCCTCCAGCAGGGTCCTCCAGGCCTCTAGCACCTCACCCTCTCTCTTTTGGATGTCATCGGCCTTGTCTCCGGCGTAGGCAGACTGCAGGCGCACCGCATCCTCCTGCAGCGTCCTCACCTGAGGAGGTTACGGGAGACGTAGAGGCAGACGGATGAGAAGTATTTACATCGGAAATACACTGTAGGAGGCAGGTGGTGTTGGCCACTGGCCCCGTACATGTGGCGCCATCGTCATACCTGAGTCCCCAAGGCCTGAATGTCGTGTTCAAAGGCCGTGTGCATCCTCTGCAGGGTCTCTACAGTGTTCTGGTCACGGCCCAGCTCCTCGGGCAGCTTCTTGTGCTTGTCCAGGATGCGGTTGAGGATCTCCTTGGCGTCGTGGTAGAACTTGTGCAGCTCGAAGGACGCCGCCAGGATCTGCGTGCGCGTATCGATGAGCTCCAGGAGGTCGGCCCACGCCTCATTCAGCCCGTCCTTCCACTCCGCGACGGTGGCCGCGTCGGCGTGGCCAGAGTTGATGAGCTCATCCGCCAGCTGGTTTACAGCGTCCACGCGCTCCTGACCGATGTTGCCCGTGTCGCGGGCGAACTCACGGAAGCGCTCCTGCAGCATCTGTGGAAGGGGGACGATGAGAGTTGAGTCGTGATCAAGGTTTCCCGCAAGACATTCTGCAAGCATAGGAACGTGGGTGGATCGGCTGCGTCGCATACCGTGACATGTTCATAGTCCTGTCCCAGTTCGTGGGACCCCGCCACCACCTCCCTCTCCGCAATCCACTGCTCCAGATCATCCACCTCCCTGTTGAGCTGAAACAGACGGAACCGCTCATCCAGCTTCCCCCTCCTCTCCTCCGACAGGTCCTTGAGCCCCGCGTACAGCTTATCCACCTGGGACTGACGCATGCCGATCCGCTCACTACACCGCAAGAGGAAGAGGCCGGACTTTAGGATGAAGGATCTACATAAGTCATTTTACTCTCACTCTTGCCTGTCATGCCTAACTGTCATGTCTTAAACCTCTGCAAGGTTCCAACCCACTGCTCCTACTGGTTAAAACCTTTCAGTGTTCTAACGTTGTGTGTGTGGTCTCTGGCGCGGGATCAAACCTACAATATCCTTTGGTTTTTCATTTGTCTGGGGTCTGTAACCCTGGAGACCCCTCACCTTTCTGGATGTCCGGCGGCCGTGAGGCCCCTGCTGGTCAGGGAAAGCTGATGGACAGTCTCTGCATAGTCTTCCACAGCTTGCTCCAGGATCTG
>JACXGK010004473.1:0-38135 GCA_016801125.1 Novumbra hubbsi
GGGCTGGTGGTTTGTACGGAGTTGGGGCTGGTGGTTTGTACGGAGTTGGGGCTGGTGGTTTTGGGGGACCAGCACCCTCCACCTCCCGGCTGTCTTCCTCCTCCTTCATCTTCTGTTTTGGCCTGCAACCCCCGAGCTGCTCCCTGGAAACCCTTGGGTTCTCTTCTAACGAGTTCCCAAGGGCAGTCGGGTGTGTTGGGGCGGGGCTGGCCCAGCTGGTAGCTTCCGGAATCTTCTTTTCTTCTGGGGTTGTTGGTGCAACACTGAGTTGTGGTGCGGAGGGCTGGATTGGTCCGCGATAAATTTATTGTCATGCAAACACTGTAGCAACGTCATTACCTATTCTTTTGTAATCGCTAAGTAAAATGTTTGTGTGTGTGTGTGTACAGAGTTTCAGCAGGAGATGGACCCCAGGGTGAATTGCACCAAGAAGCTCCGCCTCCATGTGAAACAGGATCCATGGAACCTCCCAAGCAGTGTACAAGCTCTTACCCACACCGTCGCCAAGTTTGTAGAGGGTAAGATGCACACACACCCCCCCCACACACACACACAGGCGGTAATTCAATGAGAAGATGTAATGCTACTTAGCTTTGACTACATTCATGCTCAGATAAAGTGCATTGCGGTGAAAACACTGTAATGAAACAAAATAAATAGACGTTGGTAAACTTGTAAATGCTACTGATTTAGAAGGTTCTAGAAAGCTACATTTTCGTGTGTGTACGTTTTTGAATGTTTTAGAATATTTTTTTCTTTCACTTTCAGAGGTGAAGACGCGATTGCTTCTGGTGCTGTTGCAGTACACCGGTTGGTTCCTCTCAAGGATCTTTCTCTTGATGTACTTCTCTGTCTTGACAGGATGGATGATACTGGCTACATAATCCCCTCATTAGAGCATTCAGTCCAAATCATCCTCACATCGTTGTTGTTATGAACACAGCCCTTATTTTCCCTACCGCAGCACCCCTAAAAAACGCTGAACACCCCCCAACATCTCCAGGTGACAGAGTGAATGGCCCAAAATGTGGTACAGAAAGCCGGGGAAGAATAAGCAGTGGTTCATTATATATATTATTTATTGGCTCGTTATGGATTCTGCAGGGGTTTTCTTGATCCCACTTTAAAATGAGTGGATTGCCCACGTTTGGATCGCAGGCCAGTTTTTGGAAAATTATGGATCTGTCTTGGCAATCATTTCCCACCTGTCTCTGGACTCCCATGTATTTTAGATTAAATACTTAATGCTCAATTGCCTTGAACATTGACCACAGTTCTACACTGAAAAAGAGATGATTTCACCGACCAAAGAAGTGAATCAATTTTCATTTCAACGTGTTTTTTTCTTTCTGTTCTCTCCGTTGCCGGTCCTCCGGTCCTCGCCCCTCTCATTTGCCTCTATTCGCCTCCCTCGTCTGCAGACTCAGAGATCCAGTTGAGAAGAGACATGGTGTTCTGTCAATCTTTAGTAGCAGCCGTGTGTGCCTTCTCCCAACATCTGTTGGCTGTTCTCAACCAGGTAAACATGAAGGCTGAGTGTGTGTGTTTGAAAGCTTGTGAGACGGCTCCATTTCTTCAGCTAGACAAACCAGAAATTATTGTAACATGTTTTGTTTATCTGGGTCCCTTCTCAATATACCATACTGTTAAAGAAGTGAGAATAAGTTGATTTGTGGATTTGTAAGGCAAAACCAAGGTTCCCCGGCCAAGGCACACTGTGATACTAAAACCATGACACTAAAACCATGTTATAGTTAACTAGTTGAGAAGGCATACCTATTTACCTGTCACCCAACCTTTAACCTGGCAGCCTGTCACCTAGCCTAGCTTGTCTCCCACCCCCCAGACCCAGGGAGCCAGCCGGGAGGTGGACTTGGGGCCCCAAGACACTCAGGAGGCCCAGGAGGCCAGCCGACGATGGCTGGAACAGGTGTCCTCTGCTGGGCTGCTGCTCAACTTCCAGTCCCTTCTGTCCCCCAACCTGGTGAGTCAGTGGGAGGGAGGGATAGAGGGATGCATGGAGGGAGAGAGGAAGAGAGAGAGGGAGGGATAGAAGGCACAGCTCCAAAACCCGGAAGGCATAACCACCCTACAGTGCCTCATGTATCTGTGAGGTTGGGGCGGTCCATTTGCGGTGTTGACGTCGTGGTCAAACAGCCGAGGGTTTGGCCCGTGTCTGCCCTCAGAGGAGCTTTGTCCTCCTCTCTAATGAGGAGACTCTGTGTGTGACAGGCCAGCCCCCCGCCCCGTGCCCACCTCCCCCAGGCTCCACGCCGGAACGGAACAGGGTCACTATTTAACCCCCCTTTTCGCCCCCTTTTTTGTGGAGTCATGTCCTCAGTTCTGACGTGCTGGGGAGAGTCAAAAAGTGGGTAATGCAGCCTCCGAAATATGCCACTTTTGCTTTGCTGTTGCCGCTGGTACTTTCACTGACGTGGCGGAAAGCCGGCATGCTGCCGGAATGCTTGGCACCTGCCGTTTCCCCTCAGCCTGTCGCATGGGTGACTGGAGGGCGATGAGACAGACCCACGCCAGCCACACGCCCTCCCCACACGTTCCCCATTCTTGATTCTGCCTCAGCCTGAGCTCCAACCAAGGCTAAAGTTATGCCAAGCTGCACCCTACCGGAGGCTGCCCAAGGGCTCTTTAAACACTGTAGTGCTCTTCATTTCCCCAAGGCCTATAGCAAATAGTGTGGCATTTGGGATTCAAGTTAGACCACCAGATGTGCGCGTAATGAGGACAGTTGCAGATATTGGCAAACTCTGATGTTAGCTATGTGTGCTACGGTCATTCAGTTTGTCCTGAAAGTCAGAGAGAAAAGAGCCACGTTCCACTTTAAAGTCTAACTTCACTCACTCTGAAAAAATACTGGAACGAGGCAAAGTTTTGGCCCCTGGTGGGTCAAAAGGGAATATGTCATTCAGAAAGCAATTATTTTCTTTGGCAATTATGTATAATAGAACAAGGTTGATGTGTGTGTGTGTGTGTTAAACCCAGTCTTGGTAAACCTGTCCACACACACATGGGCTGAGGTTGCTTGGCAGTTGGTTTGCTTTTTTTTGGCAGTTCTGCCCTGCTCTCTATTAGTCAGTCAGCCAGTCAACGTGTCAGGCAGCCAACAAATCCATCAGCCAACCAACCAGTCAGTCAACCAGTCCCAACTGTTTTAGTTCAGCTAAAACAATATTGCCACAGTTTATAAAAATGTCCATAGGTGTGTTGCGCACAAAAATCATTAAAATATTTGGTAGAAAAGTCTAAAACCAGTTGGACCCCCCCACGTCTGTTGTGAGTATATAAACATAATGGATTGGCTGCAAATACAGGGAAGCACTTGGTATTCTACTTGTTGCCACATCCGAAATAATTGTTGCAAATGTTTCAAAACTCCCTGAAGGTGAAAACATGTGTAAGAACATTTATAGCAAATGACAAGTAACCCTATACTCTAAAGCTCCTATTTTATGTGTATTGTTCTGTCTCAAATTTGGCACACATGCTCAGGGGGAAAGGGGCAATAACCCACAGAATTTCTCACCACTAGGCTGATGAGGGTGTGGTGACTGTGTCTTCATGTAGAGACACATACAGTACATTCATTGGTGCCTGTGGAGAGCAATAGGAATCGACTACGTTTCTTCTTGACTAATTTGGCCCAAGAGGACGATGCGTATTCCACAGGGAAGACATTGTTATCGTTTTCTTGCAATTTGTTGAGGTTGAAGTGGATGTTGGTGAGGGAAATAATCACACACTGCATAGACACACACAGACAAACTGTGTTTCTACAGATAGTTGGTTGGAGGATAATTTATTGATGGATTGATTGGTTGTTTCTCTCCACAGACAGATGAACAGACCATGTTTGTAGGATCATTAATTGATGGATTGATTGGCTGTTTCTCTCCACAGACAGATGAACAGGCTATGTTAGAGGATAATAAATTGATGGATTGATTGGCTGTTTCTCTCCACAGACAGATGAACAGGCCATGTTAGAGGATAATTCATTGATGGATTGATTGGCTGTTTCTCTCCACAGACAGATGAACAGGCCATGTTAGAGGATAATTAATTGATGGATTGATTGGCTGTTTCTCTCCACAGACAGATGAACAGGCTATGTTGGAGGACACTCAGGTAGCTCTGATGGACCTGGAGAAAGTCACCTTCTATTTCAGACTCTTTGAAAAGGAACCGCTAGTGGCAAGTATGTACACAGAGTCTAGCACCTGTACATATAATTGTAGCCGTATTTCTAATAACTTTAATCCTAATAATACTATATTTATTAATTTTATCTGTCAACCCATGCAATACATCCGTGAATTCTGATCAAAATTATACAACTTTTCCCATTTCCTGTTGCTGTTTGATTGTCTTTTGCTGTCTGGATTCTCAATGTCTCTACCTGATATTCCCGTTTCCTACATTCGGATTGGTCATCTGAGTATTCGATTGGCTGATTCTTTGATTCACTGACCAATGAAATGATTGATGTCGGTCCCAGACATGCCCATAACATACACAGTGGAGGGGTGTCGTCAGGCTCTGAAGGTCTGCTTCCACCTCGAGACGTTCTACTTCTCCCAGCTGCCCCAGCGCCTCAGGAACGGCGGGGCCTTCAAGATCTACCCTGTCCTCTTCACCCAAGGTACCCCCCTGATTGGTCGACGGGCTGGAAGGCTTGATGCACCTGGCTTTATGAGTGTACTGCCAAAACGTAATGTCGTTTCTCACTCAGTATCTCTCTTGTTCATCTTGGACTCCACCTCTCTCCCTCTCTAGCGCTGGAGAGTATGGAGGGATACTACTACAAGGACAATGTTTCTGTGGAGGAATATCAGGCTCAGATCAACTCTGCCTCGCTGGACAAGGCCAAACAGTACCACAAGAAGCTGAGGTACGAGTGTCTGCAGAAGGTGCCGGATTGTTGAAGTGAATATCGAAGTGGACGCGTGGAAGATTTTTTATCACAAACTTCAGCAATTTTTGGTTCCAAACCAATTTGATTCTCTGTTGAAGTTGTGGTACGCCAGTGTTGGTCAAGTTGTGCTAAGCCAGTGTTAATCAATCGAAAAAACAATTTTTTTTGCCATAAATTGTGTGCCAAGATAGGACAGACATTGTCCATTGCTGGCATTCCACAAGGTATTGTCCCATGTACACAACTGCATAGTTGAGGAGAGTTTTAGCTTCAAGATCAGCCTGCAAACGTACCTGATTCGGGTCAATATATCACTTCAGGGTGATATATTGCCAGACTTCAACAAATGTAGCAAATGCCATTGCATGGAATTAGTATATACTACGATGTTAACGTTTTATGTAGGCTGGGATTAGTATGATCTCATTTTAGAAGTTATCGATGCTGTTCACAAGCACGTTTTTTTCAAGGTTGTCCAGATTGTGCAGTCGTCGCTGTTAGTACACACCCACACACACACACTGCAGATGCGTCTGTTGACTTGGTGATATGATTCCACTTTGGATTTCCTGTGTTGCTGTACCATTTTAAGTTCCTGTTCTGACGGGGAACAGCGGATACATTAGAGAAGCTCTCTACAGGTGGTCTTCTTCTGTGTCCTTACAAGACATAATTTCCCCTCGTACACGATCACCCCCACACACACACAACACGCACACACACAACACGCGCACACACACACTATATAAACACACCCACACACATACATACACAGTACAAAGTCACACACACTCACGTACCCACATCACACAAACACATACTCCTCCCCCGACCTACGCCCAGAACACACACACTCACGCATCATACTCACATCACACACACACACACACTCCTCCCCCGACCTACGCCCAGAACACACACACTCACACATCATACTCACATCACACACACACTCCTCCCCCGACCTACGCCCAGAACACACACACTCACACATCATACTCACATCACACACACACACACACACACACACTCCTCCCTCGGCCTACGCCCAGAACACACACACTCACGCATCATACTCACATCACACACCCACACACTCCTCCCCCGGCCTACGCCCAGAACACACAGCACGCCAGCGAGGTGATTTGTCTGGAACAGCTCGGCGGGGCGGCGGCCTGATTGGCTGAATGCACCCAGCATGTCGGCACGGTGATGGAGTGCAGAGCCAAACGAACCTGCTTTACCTCACACTCCATTGGCTTGGGCACACTTGGGACACTCCCCCGATTGGGACCCCTCCACTCCAATGAGTCAGAGTGCACTACTGCAGCCGGGCCCGATCTGTAAGGATTGTTCGTGAACAGGCGATGGTGTGGATCCAATTGCACGACTGAGGAAAACAACTCCTGAGGGGGATAGACGTAAGGATCCGTAGTGGTAACAGCAGTAGTGGTATGTTGCACTCGGATTATTGATGAAGGCACACGTCCAGGAGTGTAGGAGTAGGTCTATATATATATATATATGTGTATATATACAGTGAGAACAAAGGCTGTTAAGCCAAAAGTTGCGGTGAGACGCAGGAGTCAAATAACAAATACTGGCTGTGACAAACTAGCGTAGCATTTTGTTTGAACTGACACTGAGCCAAGGGAAACGGGGAACTAAGTAAGGCCAGTGATCAGTGTGATGAGGGACAGGTGTGCGCAGGTGGCCAGTTGCTTGGTGACGGTGTGATTTGTGACAGGGAGGAGCACATCGCTCACAGGCCACCAGAGGTAGCCAACGGGCCAGCAACAGTCAGGTAGGGTGGAACCCTGACACGATCGGACCTGGCGGGAAGTAGTGCAGTATTACCTCCGGTAGTCATCCATTTAGGACGTAGCCCTGGCGTTTTATTGCATCTCTCCCAACTTTCGCCTCTCTCTCTCTCTCTCCCCCGGATGTATTGGCAGATTTCAATGGGGTTGTACGGCCATGTCAGGTGCCGCCTTGGGTCCTGTGACTGGGTTGAGAGGGTCTTTCACCACGTCCCTGTCTATTAAAACATCACGCATGTCTGAAGAACGTACGCCCCCTTTTCCACCACGCCTGAGGTGGGCATCGGATCCTGCCGATTCAACGGGGACCCAACTCACTTCCCGTATCCCCAATGGTCCCCTTTGTTGTGGTCTCCACTTCCCGTGTTCCCTATGTGATCCAAACCTTACTGGGGCTGTATTAGGGGATTGGTGTTTCATCTGGGACACGGGGGTACTGAGTAAGTACTGGCGACACGTGACGTATGTGTGCCATTTACGTTTAGTTTTGTCACGGTGCAGAGTGACGGAGGAGAAACATCCACCTTCATATGACGACCTAATTACCTGATCTGTTGGAACAACATCGTTGTTTCTGCTGCTATAGAAACTCCATAACGCTGAGTCATTTTCCATAATTTATCTGCTCTTTTGCCCTTTTTAAACTGCTCTCTCTATCTTTTTTAGTCTACTAAAGTTTTTCTTTCTCTCCGTTCTCGTCTCTGTTTCGCTTTTCTGTTCTGTCTCCCTGTGTGAAATATATCCTCCAGTGGGGTTTTCAGGGCCTATTAATTGCAACCTTTTGTAATGAATAAGAGTTTGTGTCTGTGTGTGGGTGTGTCTTTGTTTGTGTGGGTCTGTGTGTGTGTCTGTGTGTGAGTATGTCTTTTTTTGTGTGTGACTGTGTGGGTTTGTACTTGTCTTTATTTCACTGTTTGTTCACAGACCCTAGAGAAGCTTTATATTCTGCCATAGAAATGTCACCAGACTCATTAGAATGCTTGGAGACTGATACTTGGTGTGAGTGTGGGTGTGGTTGTGTGTTTGTGTGCATCTGAACGGGTGTGGTTGTGTGTTTGTGTGTATCTGAACGGGTGTGGTTGTGTGTGGAGCCACCTGAATATGGGAGCCCCTTAATTGCCTCCCAGATCGCTAACCTGCCTCCCACACTCCCATCACCCTTCACCTTTACTTACAGCCAGTGCACTGAGTCCCACACCCCCATCACCCTCCACCTTTACTAACAGCCAGTGCACTGAGTCCCACACCCCCATCACCCTCCACCTTTACTAACAGCCAGTACACTGACTCCCACACTCCCATCACCCTCCACCTTTACTAACAGCCAGTGCACTGAGTCCCACACCCCCATCACCCTCCACCTTTACTAACAGCCAGTACACTGACTCCCACACCCCCCTCACCCTCCACCTTTACTAACAGCCAGTGCACTGAGTCGCACACCCCCATCACCCTCCACCTTTACTAACAGCCAGTACAGTATCCTGTACTCTCACACCCCCATCACCCTCCACCTTTACTAACAGCCAGTACAGTACCCTGTACTCTCACACCCCATCACCCTCCACCTTTACTAACAGCCAGTACAGTACCCTGTACTCTCACACCCCATCACCCTCCACCTTTACTAACAGCCAGTACAGTATCCTGTACTCTCACAGCTGCTCAGTTCCACCCTTGTATCTTAAGACGGAAACCCCCTGATGTTTTCCTTCCCTTCGTGTGGCTTCTTGAAAGGACGTAGGAATATGCAATTTAGCTGACTCGTCTGAAGAGAGGAACTCTGCATGCGAATGTGTGTGTTGTGTGTGTGTGTGTTTATGTACCACCTACGCCGATGCAAAACTAATTGAATTGACAGCAATGGCTCTCGGAGTTCCAGGGAGCAGATGTGCTCTGTGAGCCCCGGATGGGAAGGCCACAGGTGGGAAGGGGACCCTGGGTGGAGGGGGCAAGGGAGGGGGTTGGCTGACAAGAAATAACTCTTTCTCTTGAGAACTTGCTTGATTACAGTACAGTGGGAAATTCTGATTACATCCTGAAGTTCATTAGGAATGTATTAAACTTGTACCCCGCAGCTGTAGGTTCATCCAAGGGCTCACACCCTTAAAATAGGACGTTTTGTCCCTAATACACACACAAATCCATCTCCTGCTTCAAGCACCATATTATCTCCACCTCCAGTGATGTCACTCTCCTGAACACATGCTGAGCTAGCTGTGATGTCACTGCTGGCCACAGGCGAAGCTAACTGTGATGTCACTCCCCTGGATTGTATATTCATCAGCTTGCAATGGTGGGAGGCTATCATCCAATGGTGGGAGGCTATCATCCAATGGTGGGAGGCTATCATCCAATGGTGGGAGGCTATCATCCAATGGTGGGAGGCTATCATCCAATGGTGGGAGGCTATCATCCAATGGTGGGAGGCTGTCCTTCTCCACAACCCTGACATGACCCACATGATCCCTCTATGATACATGATAACTCTAACAAGATCCCAATTCCCCTAGTGGAAAAGCAACATATTATTAAAACTAAATGTTTTACAGATGTTTCGACTGCATTCATAAATTGGTTTTGCGATTGGTTTGGAACAGAAACAACTCCAACTTGAACACTTTTAGGTATTGAAAGGTATTGTAGACACATGCAAACAGATTGATGGCAGAAGGAGAAGGAAACAGAGGAGAAAAGTGAGGAAAAAGAACTGGCAATGTGTCTGTCAGATCATTTGGGGGTGTTTTGGGCTTCTATGGCAGCCACTAGAACCGACTCGCTCAACTTCTTTGATGAAGGAACAGCCGGTATTCAGAAGATCAGCTCTGAACTGTTCAGAAACATCTTGTCTGCTTGATACAAGCTAATTCCTCAAAACCCCACTGAACGACACCTGTCCTTGCAGCAGGACGTTGACTCCAAACATTTGACTCGATCGGCATCGAGTTGAGCATGTGTTTCGCATGGAGACGAGGCCTGTCAGAGCATCACCTGGGAACATACCCACTGTCTGGTGATGACTGTGGATTTTCCGGCAGACATTAAATGTAAAGGATTTGCAACCAATTATTAAAGATGATGACTTTATTTAAGATCACGTTAGCTTGTCCAATTTTAGTCACAGTTCAACCTCTTATTCATGATTTCATTTTGAATCCTATGTACAGAGCCAAACCAACATCGGTTGGTCACCATCCTAATACCTCTGAATTGCACTGTATATCTGATTGGTCACCATTTTAATACTTCTGGATTGCATTGTATATATCAGTTTGATCACCATCCTAATACTTCTGGATGGTGCTGTATATCTGACTGGTCACCATTCTAATACTTCTGGATGGTGCTGTATATCTGATTGGTCACCATTCTAATACCTCTGGATTGTGCTGTGTATCTGATTGGTCACCATTCTAATACTTCTGGATTACGCTGTATATCTGATTTGTCACCATTCTAATACTTCTGAATTCCACTGTATATCCGTCATGCTAGACCCTCCAGTAATACATTCTGAAATGTCTTTCTGTTTCACCCTCTCTCATTTTCTATCTCTTCTCCTTTCTTTCTTTCTTTCTCTATCATTGATAATTTGCTTCCCGAGTTGTGGTGTCCTGGGGTTTGGTGTTTGGAGTCTGTCCTGGGTGAAGGTCCTCCCGGCTGATTAATAGAACTGGCTGAGCACTGGGAATTGCTACAACCCGCTCATCACTAACTCAGCGTGTGCTTGGGTAATAATCACACACACACAGCAGCACAGAAAGCTGTGAGCAGCGGTCCATGTGTCGGTGTCTCAGAGAACCTGCCGCATGAAGGTTCTCCTGTAATCACCGGAGAGACAGAGGAATTATGCTTTCTGTCCTCTCTCTCTATCTCCATCCTCCACTCTTTCCATTCTATCAAATCTCTCTTTCTGTCATTCTCTCCTTGCCTGTCTAAAGGTTCTGTTGAATGCGGTGGATTTTGCAGTTCCCTTCCCGGACCTCTGAATCTCAAGCCGTAGCAGAGCAGTGCTTCCTGTATAGCGGCTGTATGGCAGAAACACAGTGTGTCCTGTGTGTTCAATCATGCTCATTGTTCAGAGGTATTCTCCTGGCTGCTGTACGGCTGAGAGGTGCTGACGGGGAGAGTTACAAACAGAGAGCGACTGTTTTGAGTGGCTCTTTAGTGAGTGTTTCCCAAGGGCCACTTTTTCTAACGAGTTATGAAGACATGCCTAATAAATTAAATCCACAGACCAACTCATCTTGAATCGGGAACAAATTGGACCCTGATTAACAGCCTTTAGTCATTGTTTTCAACAGGTTTCTAGTTCTTGTTGCGTTAATGTGACTATTCAGCTAATCAAGGTAGTAAGTTGCTTGGTAAATCAGTTACATAAGTGCAGTGCTGAACTAAATCCCTGCACACCAAGCATTGTGGGTAATTTTACATTTGTGGTTACCAGCTCCTGCATCCCATTTCCTGGTTGATCCTAACCAGTGCTTGGTTTCCTGGTTGATGCTGATCAGTGCCTGGTTTCCAGGTTGACTGGGTTTTTCTACCGATGTGCCAGGCGGTTAACATCAGGAGTCCCATAAGCCACAAAGCCTCGCCGTCACGGAGACCTCAAGGACGCCAGGCTTCCTGCTTCCGGCATTGACAACCCTGACATTGGACCTGGTTCGGCAGTGCAGGCGACTGATTGATCTATGATCATCACCATAAATGACCCATCATTACTCTCTGCCCTTGACAGCTCCTTGAACAGCTCAGGTGACCATGGTCGTGTTCCAAAATAGTGTTTCAAGTTCCCTTTAGTGCACTCAATTCAATTGTAGCACGGAGAGCCTACGTCTAACAGCTCCTCACCAGTGCTGAGATTCTGCGTAGTGGTCCGTTTGGGACGCCTCCCTACCCACAAGGACCTGCTCGTTAGCCAATAGCCAGCCCTGCTCAACTGCACCACTGCAAGGGGTTGTGGGAGAATTTAATAACCATTGGTAGTCAGTTGTCATCGACGTGTGGATGATTTACACACGGCCCAGAGTGCACCTCACTGCCGGGTTCAAACGGAGAGACACACAAATCACCCCTGGGACCTCAGTTTAACCTGTCTTACTGTGTCCCCCCCGAATCCGTCCCTCCTGGGGCTGTTCAGTAGGATTACACACCGTGGCCTTTCAATTGGCTGTGACTGTGTGGGCCTGGTCCAAGCCGAAACGGCCCCTAGAGCGGGACTGGGTGGGCCAGCCATGCTCCAACGCTGGGATGTTTGTTCTACGTTCCCGGTGTCTCAGCTCTGTTGTTTAATTAACTCTGTGCTCCAGCAGGTGGCTGGATGTTTCCCACGCTAGCCATATGTGCCCCCCCTCTCTCACACACACACACACACACAGGTTGCACGCATGCCTGCTTGTGTCTACTGGTTTTAATGTGATGGTGGCCGTACCTGTGAGAGAGCCTGAAACCACCGGTTTTGACAAGACGAAACATTTTGTGCTTCCCCAATCGCATCCTTATTTATTACGGCGCCCTACATGTCCCTCTGTGTTCTGGCCCAATGTAGTGCACTACAATGCTTGTAAGCGGCTACATGGGACAGTTGGTCCCTCTGAAGAAGGCACCCATGAAGTGGCCTTGGCTGGGAGCTATTGGACATACTTGGCTTGTGTCCAAATCCTCAATTTAGACCCGGTGAAAAAATTTTCAAGGGTAGAACTGTGCCCCTTGTCATCCTGACGGGTGAGTCCAAGCCTGACGCCCCTGTCACCACCCCCTAGGGACGCACACTTCCCGATATACAAGTTATACTCAAGAGTATAGGTTGCAGTTTGGGACACACTACCACATTCACCAGAACCCAGGCGCTAGTCTCCTGGTAGCCGCTAAACGTTTCATTCATGGTGGGCTGATGGAGCTTTTAGTTTTTTCGTTGGGTAGAATTGGAATGGTCCCGGACAGAGTGTGGTAATATGATTCCCGGATGGAAGCCGTTTGAGGTTTGAGGTGGAAGAACTGAAGGGCTTAGAGTTTTGGCAGCATGTGACTTCAGCGATGTCTGAAGCATCTTGGGTAATGATGAGCTGGTAAGGAGCCCATCAGTGGGGCGCTTTGTGTGTTTCTGTTTGTGTTTTTGTTGGTATGCGTGTGTACGTCCATGCGTTTCTGTGTGTGTATAGGTGTGTGTGTGTGCCCGCATGTGCGTGTGTGTGTGTAATTGACCCCGGTGAAGCCCAGGTGAGAGTTGGCTCACACTGCGTCCTAAAAGACTAACAGACACCCTGTTGCCTTCGTAGTGCTTTGGACCAGAGCACATTAATACCGTCTCCGGCGGACAAGTGTTCACATTTTGGACACGTGTGGATTGGAGAGCTTGTCAGATGATTGTCAGATGATTGTCAAGCGGGCAGCCCAGACCACTAGGCTCCGAAACCAGAAAGTAATGGACTACTGGCCTGTGTCCTCTGCAGAGCAGGGCCTGATCTGGTCCAGTTTAATCTGGTCTGGCCTGGTACGGTTTGATCTGGCTCTGTCTGTCTGGCCTGATCTGCTCTAGTTTAATCCGGTCTGGTCTGATTTAGTTCGGTTTGGTTCCGTCTGGCCTGATCTGGTCCAGTTTAATCCGGTCTGGCCTGGTCTGAGGTAATGCTACTATGACCCAGACATGGTTGCCTAGCGCTCGAGGTGTGTATGTAATGTTTACCATTACTCTGTCCTTGACCTTTAATTTCCCTGTTGTGTTCCACAGAGCCTTCTACCTGGATGTGTCTAACCTTCCCCCCAGCTCCACGCCTAAAGCTGCCCTCATTGACAAGGTAACAATTGACCTCCATGTGGACCTTCCTGTTGTACAATATATTGAGGTACTGAAGCTGACATGTTGTAGTCAGTGGCCTTGTCAACCAGTCACGACAACCACTAGGGTTGGAACCTTGCTCCTGTTTCTTTACCGTGATTTATCTCTGTGTATGAGTTCGCCCCTTGGACAGGAAGCACACATCCCAGGCAGGAGGTACACGTCCTGAACAGGAAGTACGCAACCCGTAACGAACGCTAGTGTATCGCAGGAGTCTTCACACGGTATTAACATCCTTCCCTCCTCCTCCTCTCTCCTTCTCTCCTCTCCCTCGATCTCCCCTCTTTCTCCTTCTCGTCTCTGCAGTTGATGCGTCCTCTGAATGCTTTGGAGGAGCTGTACCGCCTGATGGAGAGTTTCATCGTGTCTCGCCGGACGGCTCCGTGCCAGTTCACCGCGTGCAGCGCCTCCGGGGTGGGTCTGCTCACCGTGGCCTCGGAACTCTGCTCTCGACTAGGAGCCACACACATTGTCATGTGCAACAGCGGGGTGCATCGGTGAGCCCGGCATTCTCTCTCTCCCCCTCCCCCACTCTCCCCCTCTCCCTGTCTCTCCCCCTCTCCCTCCCCCAGTCTCCCCCTCTCTCTTTCCCTTCACCCCCCGCCGACCTCCCACTTGATCCCTGACTACAGTAGATGTCCCTTCATTAGACACACTATCTATGTTCTCCATTAGACTCCTCCCGGCCCGTGACAGGCCCCTTGCTGGTTTATGACAACTCCATTACCCCAATGGACTCATTAATGGGGGTAAATCCCAAATGGCACCCTACTCCCAATGTATTACACTACTTTTCTCCAGAGCCATGTAGGGAACAGGGAGACATCTTAGACACAGACTTACTATTAAACTTCCTCTGAATTCTTTCCACAACAGGTCCTTCTAGTAATATTCTTCATAGTGTCTCTGAGAGACTTTCAATTGAATCAAGCACTTTGTGGAGGTGAAGTCCACAGGTCAATTACTTCCATTCTCACCTTACTGTGGTTAAATGGAAACCTGTTGAGCCCTGGAAGTGCACTATACAGTCAGTAGGAAGACCTTTTGGGTGCAAAAAATATGTTATGTAAGGGTTCATCTCACCTGTCAGATCTGTGCTTAATTCATCATTCCGTGGGGACAGAAATATCCAGATCCTGCAATCTGTTTCTTTCTCTCTTTCTTTTTTGTATCTATTCATCATCCACTCCCTCCCTTACGCACTCTGTCTTAATATCCAGCTTTCTTTTTGCTTTTTTCAACAGCTCTTTTCCTCCCTCTGTTCTCTTTTCCTCCCTCTGTTCTCTCTTTTTCTTCCACTGTTCTCTCTTTTCCTTCCTCTGTTCTCTCTTTTCCTTCCTCTGTTCTCTCTTTTCCTTCCTCTGTTCTCTCTTTTTCTTCCTCTGTTTTCTCTTTTCCTTCCTCTGTTCTCTGTTTTCCTTCCTCTGTTCTCTCTTTTCCTCCCTCTGTTTATACTTTCTGTTTCCTCTTTTTTTCTCTTTCACCCACCAACACACACACACACACACACAAACACAAACACACACAAATCCACACACACCCACACACACAAACACACAAACACCCACACACACACACACCCACACACACAAACACCAACACACACCAACCCCCACCCACACACAAACACACACAAACGCTTCTTTGGTTTTGGTGTTTTGACTGACAGTTTGATGCAGTGCTGTGGAGGGAGATGCCCAACTTCCTAAACTATAATAGAAGGCTCCCGTCACGGGAATAAATGCTACTGCATATTAACTCACAACCCTGTGTGTGGGTGTGTGTTTGTATACGTGCGTGTGTGAATTTCTGTGTGTGTAGGGTGGGTGTGTATTTAGGGCAACCTGAGTTTAGCAGGTTGGCTGCGTTTCTTCCCAGTGACCATGAGGAAGTTGTCCAGCTTCTGGGACTGTGTCCTGGAGGAAACACTACTACTAGTGTTCCTGCCTGGTGCTGCGGAAGTTGTTCCTTGTATCGCCCTGGTATCTGAAGCCGAGCCCCTAACTTTGCTATCTTTACTGTAACTAAAGTAACGACAACTACCATCCCCGACTGCCTGTTTGGTGCTCCAGGCTTTGATCTCAAGTAGCGGATAGGGTTTCATTTGGGCTTTGGAACACATACCTGTTTTGTATAAAATGTAAACAGGTTCCGGAAGGGCCGGTCTGTGAAGACACGCACACACACACACACTGCCTGGTATCAGTGAAACGCGTACGGCCATGCCAATAGATCGGTGTGGGGGAAGTGAACATGAGAGCAGGAAGTCTTGTGTGCACACCCAGGCCCGTTCAGCTCCATCGGCAGGATTGCTTGGCTTGATGAGCGAGCAGAGAGGTTTAATAATTGTGAAAGACGCAGCAATTTGATATTTAGGGGCATCAGGAGTTTTTTAAGTATGCCGTCTCCGTTTCTCTGTTCCTCTCCAGGTCTCTTTCTCTCCCTCTATCTTAATTTCTTTCTAACCTTCTCTCTCTAAGTCCTTCACCCCACCGGGGAAATAAGACAGCGTTTTTTTTAACTGTGGAAAGTAGGTAAAGTTTTGTTTACATTCAACTTAAGACTCTGGCAGAGTAGGTTGTGTGCCTGTAGCAGGACTCAGGGTCAGGTGTGAGCACGTAGAACTTTGTGTATAAACGACCAGCCGAACAATCGTTGCCAGAAGAACATTCACCTCGGCTGCCCAACGTCAGGCTGCCTCAACACAACGTGATGTGTGAGAGAACAGCCGATAAAATCCCTCGCTGAACACCAAAACAAATAATATTGTTCTGTATTGTTGTTGGTAAGGATGTTAAGAGCTCCGTCATGGGCAACCCTGACCACCCCCACTGGAACGTTGTCTAATGCTCTGTGTAACCTTTGCGGTGAACCAAACGAGTTTGTGGAAATAAAATGGCTCCTATGACATACGACAGTTATCAGGATTCAAGCTTCACTGCACACCGCAGTTTGTCATTCAGCATCACACAATTCAGAAATCTCTTTGCTCTCACTGTGTCAGTTGTGACTGTCTGTTTCCTTCTCTTCCTTTTCTCTTTCCTTCCTTTCTCTCCCCTCCAACTCTTTCTCCCTCTCTACCTTCTTCACAACTCTCTCTATCTCCTTCACAACTCTCTCTACCCCCTTTACAACCCTCTCTCCTGGTTTATCTTTATGGACCTGGGGCTCTGTGGATAGAGCTTGTAAATTGGCTGAGGGTTGAAACCTAACAGAATGAAGCAGAAAGGTATAAATCAGCTTATCCACCGACACCATCCCAAATGAACCGAGATGCCTCGCGAGCCTCGTACACCTGCAGTGAGCTGTGAATAATATATTTCACCCCTCTGTGGTAGGGGGTACCTAACGGCTTTCTTTGGGAGCTTTTCCCTTTAATGCTTCATCCACTGCAGTGGTAATTGCAACCTTGTTTAGGGTCCATGGTAGTGCTGTCTAATTGGACGAGATGTAGCCTTTAGGCGGTTGGTGGAGTTTAGGTTTAATTGGACAAGCTACGGGCGGAGGTTTGACAAAAAAAGAATCTGTGTGAACATGATGTTTAAAATTCCATCCGGGCCAGATTGTAGGCTTGACCACGATACTGCGGATTGGTTGGAGAGGCGTGAAGAGATCTAAAGTAAACAACGCTAGATGGAACAGCTCGGATGGGTCCGGTTCTGCCAGAACGATTGGCTGAACGGTGTTTGGTGCTGATGGTGGCGCTGAACGGACGTGCGGCCCCAGAGGGATGTGGGGACAGCGTTGTCCTGGATACCTACTCTGACATTCGTCAACCACAACATGGGAAGTGTCCAACCGTCTGCGCGGTGCGGGGTGGTAAAGGAATGCCGGCCGGGTCTCGGAGTTGAGACGGTTCATTTAGCTATAAAAGGATGGATGTGGTCGTGGATCTTGTTGTGGTAGAAAGGTCATCGAGTACATTTGACACGTCAGGACGGTTGTCTACTGTCCCCTGGGGGCGGAGCTTAGTTCCTGTAACTGAATCAATCTGGAACACACACACACACACCTCCTCACTTCACCACTGACTCAGTGACCTCATTATAAGGGAGGGGACTTTGTGCGTGTCTTAAATCTTAAAGACACACACACACACACACACTTCTCTTTAACTTGGGGGTCACAACTGTTGCCACTGCAAGGATTTCTTAGGAACTAAATCTAATAAGTGTGACTTTTTTTTTTTTTTTTTTTATGGCCTGAATAAGAATTTGTTTGTGCGTGAAGATTTTGAATATAAGAACGTCCTAATAGGTGACAAGGCAGTTTTTCATTTTTGTATACCCTAAGTCAGATTTTAAATCAATGATCCTGTACAGTCCTCGGCTCCTGACCAGGACACCCATACATACATGATTACTGACGATGTCACCGTCCCCCAGGCATTGCCGTCGCCCTGTGCTGGACCCAGTTAAGGGCCGGGTAATTAGCTGACCGGTTGAGTCATCTGACCTAGCTCTCGAATCGAGCGAACACGTCACATGACTCATGGTGACCCTCGTATTGGCTGACAGCCGCTGGGCTGTGATGTATAACAGTGAGATACTTGTTTGTTATTGATGGGCCTAATCCATTCTGCTGGTTAAATCAGCGGTCTGCGACTCATGACCTGTGACCTCTCTACTCTCCCGATGACCCCTGACCTCTGTTCTCCCTCTGTGTCCCCCATGTAGCTGCACCCTGAGTGTGACCCTGGAGCAGGCGATCCTATTGGCCCGTAGCCATGGCCTCCCTCCGCGATGCATCATGCAGGCGACTGACGTCATGAGGAAGCAGGTACGGACACACACACACACACACACACACATCCACAGCTTTACTTATTACACATCAGTGATCGTCCAGAACCTCGCTAGTCTTCTCACACTGATAGTAACTGACATGTGGTTCTGTATTAGATACGTTCCTACACATATCTGCAGTTTGGGTACAAGGGCAGGGGTCCAGTAAAGACCCCTCTGATCCTCGAGGGCGGCAACGCCACCTCCTCCTTCTAAACATCCCCTCGGTTTATACGTCACCTCCTTCTAAACATCTTCTCCTTCTAAACATCTTGTCATCAGACATGAGGACATCACCAGGAACAAATACCAGAACAGTTCCAAGCCTCCAGGACTAAACTTTATATATAGGGTGGTCTAATCGGGGAACGAGGTGGGCTAAACGTGGAATAGGGTGCACTAACTAGGGATTAGGGTGCACTAATCAGGGAAAAGAGAGAGGGTGTGCTAAACGGGGAAAAGAGTGCTAACGGGATGTAGGCTAGATCATACTTGTGGTTAATTAGTGGTAATATTAAAGGGGTTATATGCTCTGCCACTAATTCCGTGTGTTTTGGGAGAGTCACCACCAATGCCGGGGGAGATTATGCCGTAACCAATTTTCTTTTCAAGCGCCAAGAAAAGCTTCTTAAGCCATTTCTATTTTTGTTTGCTCTGCCTGATTCATTTAGCCTGTCTTACCTATGCAGAAATATCATTCAGCTATGCCGTCCTAAATGGGACCCTAGCTCCTACATTGTGCACTTATTTGGAACATGGATTTGGTCAGAACCAGTGGATTTTAATTTGGTGCACTATTTTGAAGATAGTGAGCCATTTGGGATTAAACCTCGGGCTTGTTGGTTTTTGTTCTTTGGTTTATTGAAACAAGTATCTTCTTTATGGTTTCTTAAAGCAGCAGTCTTGACTCCGTAGGACTTCTCATGTTCCCTGTCTGGAACATGACTCCCCCACCTGACTCCCCCACCTTCTCTCTCCCTCTCTGACTCCGCCACCTTCTCTCTGACTCCCCCACCTTCTCTCTCCCTCTCTGACTCCCCCACCTTCTCTTTGACTCCCCCACCTTCTCTCTTTCTCTCTGACTCCCTCACCTTCTCTCTCTGTCTCTTTGTTTGACTTTATTGTTGTCAGAAGGGTCTTTCCTCCATTTGGCAGTATACTGGAGGTGTGTGTGTGTGTGTGTCTGTGTGTGTCTGTGTGTGCGTGTGTGTGGGTGCGTGTGTGTAGTGAGTTCATTAAACCTTCCTGTCTACCTGAGGGCTCAGGGAAATAGTAGCTGTTACTTTACCTATAAATCCCTCTCTTTTTCCCCTAGTCTCTCCATTTTCCACTCCTCTCTCCCCCCACCTCCTCTCTCTCTATCGGCCACCTCCTCTTGCTCCCCCTTCTTTGACTCTGTCCCTCCATCTTCCTGGGTACAGTTGGATGGTCCTTTTGAGTCTCATTGTGGTTTGGCCCGTATTCCCTCGTAGTAAGCCTGTGATTGGCCAGCCTGTATTCCCTCATACCGTTAGTAAGCCTGTGATTGGCCAGCCAGTTTACCCAGCAGGCCACAGAGCATTGGTCTTCACAAAGTATAATACAAATCACTAGGAGAACAGGTCATAGTAGTGCATTATAAACTAGGGAATAGGTTACCATTTAGGATACACTTTGTCGGATGTTTGGGTGCTTGAAACCCAACTGAAAAGACTCTCTGCAGCCCAAACTATTCCCTACGTAGTACACTATTAAAATGATGAGAGACTAAAATGGCTGGCGTTTGGGATGCTGTAGTGAACTATTGAAAGGGTCTCCTAGACATCCAATACGTCAAGATAAAGATGGTTCAATTGATTAGGATGCATGCAGATGGAGCCACTTCCCCTATGGAATCGACTGCTATTGAGCAGTATAGTGTAGTATATAGGGTTAGGGGGATATTTGGGACACAAGCTTGGAATTAGACATGCTGTTTACAGAGGACAGGGCATGGTAAAAGAACCTGCTGTCATTAGAAGGGCTGTTTACAGAGGACAGGGCATGGTAAAAGAACCTGCTGTCATTAGAAGGGCTTTTTACAGAGGACAGGACATGGTAAAAGAACCTGCTGTCATTAGACATGCTGTTTACAGAGTACTGGGCATGGTAAAAGAACCTGCTGTCATTAGAAGGGCTGTTTACAGAGGACAGGGCATGGTAAAAGAACCTGCTGTCATTAGAAGGGCTGTTTACAGAGGACAAGGCATGGTAAAAAAAACCTGCTGTCATTGGTTTTATCTTGTTTTGCTGTTTCATTCTGTGTATTATATTTTCAGGCCAATATTGTCAGTCCGACCCCTACATTTCATATGTGGGACAATTTCATTAACTTATAGGCTTCAAAGGCACAACAAAGCAGAAAAACAAACATGTACGAATATAAATTTAGTGTATTGTTTCTAATTTATTGCATGCTTTGTAAGGTTTTGATTTGAATGTTATGTAATTAATTATGTGTAAATATGAATGAAAACACAATTTCAACCAGTATTTGTTTTATTATGTTGTTTGCATGCTGTGGTAAGGGACTCTTTCTGCTTCACTGCGTCGTCCATTTTGTCCACGGTAATGTACAGGATGCTGGTGTTTATCAGTTAGTTAAACCGCCTCCTTTTTAACCCTTTCCACATTCCCAGGGCTTGTCGAAATGTCTCCAATAGAATGCCATACTGCTCGGCACAAACAGATGTGGCGTTTCATTTCTCTGTCCCGGAGTGGATGTTTCTGCTGTCTCAGGCCAGACAGACACCTTCATGAACATGATGAATGAATACTGTCTGCCTCTGCCTCCAGAAACTGTCTGAATATTCACCCATTCGTGTATAGGATGTCCCAAATGGAACACTATTCCCTACATGGTGTTCTCTGTAGTGCACTTCTTTGAACCAGAGCTCTGATCAAGAGTAGCGTGCCATCTAGGGAACAGGGCATGATTTGTGTCAATAGGTTGGGAATCATAGGACTCGTTCATCACACTCTGTCTGTACTCTGTCTTTGGTTGATCATCGTTCATCATGGTCTGTCGTACCTTCGGTTGATCGTCGATGCTCCATCTCGAGAGGATCTCTAATGTATTTTCAACATTCCTGGGGTATGTTCAGGCAAGGTCAAGCCCTTGAAGACAGACAGTTCCTTTAATCTGAAGTCTTCAGCTATTTATTAGTCTACTGCTATTCACCAAGGGTTACCCTGCCATACAGGAATGCATCCTTATTCACACTTGCTGGTCTGTTAAAGAAGCAGTCTCCTATGTTTTAGTCCCTGATGAACTTACCTGATCCAACTCATTAAGGTTTTGATGAATAGGGGGCTTGGCTTGTGCTACAACAACCTTGTGTGGATTTAGGAGTTATTGTAGCTGCAGTGCATGGACCTGTCTGTCTCATCGTCTGTCTGTCTGACTGTCTGCCTGCCAGAAGGCAGTGGGGACTTATTTCTCTAGTAGCAACACTAGAAATACCACTGCTATCCACACACACACAGACATGTGTGTATGTGCAGGTGTTCTTATCTCTGCCTCCTTCTCTACACACAATAGTCCAGTGAGTAGACCCAAATACCCCCAGCAGAACAGAACAGCAGACTTCACTGATTCCAGTCTCAACATTAGTGCTGATGGTACTCCTGAGGGTGCTGATGCAAGCCAACTCTCTCTGCACAGTCCAGCTACCTCCAGGAAGGTCCGTCCCTCTGTCGGTTTCCCCTCCACCCGCCCAATACGCCCACATTGGTGTTACTAAGAAGACCTTCTGAGTGGCATAGTGGTCCACTCTGTCAGTGGCTCATGCCTCTACCTCAACTAACCTATTAACCCCATCATTACCCATCTACCTCAACTAACCTATTAACCCCATCATTACCCATCTACCTCAACTAACCTATTAACCCCATCATTACCCATCTACCTCAACTAACCTATTAACCCCATCATTACCCATCTACCTCAACTAACCTATTAACCCCATCATTACCCATCTACCTCAACTAACCTATTAATCCCATTTTTACAGATAAACCTCAACTATCCTATTAAACCCATCTTTACCCATCTACCTCCACTAACCTTATAAATGTATCTTAACTCATCTAGCTCCACTAACCTCTCAGCACCATCTCACCCCATCTACCTCAACTAACCTCTTAGCATCATCCTAACCCATATACGTTGACTAACCTATCCCAGCGCCCTTCTCCCATAGATCTGAATGTACATCACACAATGTACATGTCTTTTACAATCTAGCCCTGACACCAGCTGCTGTATAGATGATGTTAATGTAGAGAAATTGTCCTAAGATTTACAAGGTGATCTGCCAGTAGCTGATCAACCCCGTCCCTGGTAGATATAAGACCACATTTCAAATCTCTCCAGGGGCAACGCCCGGGGCCTTCCCCAAACTGCAATGCCCATGACTGATGAGGGCTTGGTCAAAGTAGTTCACTTTGGAAGTCCTCCTGGTCTCTGGAGGTAATCTCCCCATTAAACCAACAAGCAGCAGTCAGGCGTGAAGACATTTACGGTGTCCCAAAGTGCACCCTATATATATATAGTACCCTACACTTGAAACGATTGGGGGTCCTATCAAAAGTGGGGTGGCAAAAGTAGGAAACAGAACGTTGTTTGGGATGCAAGCAAGATGGCTGCCACTCGTAGCTCACCCCCGAGTCCTCCCCCTGGGTGTGGATCCAGGCATGAACAGGTTTTAAATGGAGCTCTGTGGGGCCTGGTCAGAGGCAGTGTTTAAGAATCACAACTGGGCTGTGTTCTACTGCCCCATGTTTCAGGTCCGGACTCAGTGGTTCTCCTTGTGGTGTTAACACGACATCGATTTGGGACATCTATGTACGTTTAACGATGCTCAAAACAACAAAGAGCTTTAGGATTATTTGAGAACCCAGCAGAAGATCATGATATATTTCTAAAAAAGGTGAGAATTGATTTACCACATATTCTAGTGTAAGGTCTGTTGGTTAGAACCCTCAGCGGGGTCGGTTGAAACCGGAAGCCTCCAGTCTTCGGGAGTGAAAAAGAGATAGAGGTTACGTCTTAACAACGGATGCAACTGGTGATTGGACCACCTTTAACGCCTGTTACATTATGACAGGTTTGATGTCAGTTACTATGTCTGGTCTACCTGTCTAGTATTGTGCTGTCCTCTATAAAGGCCTTTTTATGACTTCAAAGTTGGTTTCCAGACAGCACTCACTTTTCTTATCAACTGGCTTGTTCATGTCAGTGGACTGAACACCCCTTTCACCAGATCTTTACCTGGACATTGTGAAATATCAAAGCTGTCAAAAAGCAGGCTTTGTATGCAGTTTAGCCTAATATTGGGTTATGAAAATCCCATGGTAATTGGGTCCTGATCAATTGCAGAAGTAAACCCAAAGTCTTTGGATCTTTATGGAAAGGTTATCCTCCTGGGCAAAAAGCGTGTGCTTTGCAAACCTAATCTATGGAGACCGATCTGAAGATCTTATATCCGTGTGATCTTCCTTTCAGGGGGCCAGAGTTCAGAATTCTGCCAAGAACCTGGGTGTGAGGGACCGTACTCCGTCCTCAGTACCAAGGTAAGCAGACACTCCCAGACACAACACACACTCAAAACACACACACACGCTAAAAGGTTCCGCTGAGCCCGGGATCTAATACTAGATGAGGATAGGGGCTGTCACAGCCACTTGTCTTTGACACGGTCTTCCGTGACATTCAGCTCTTCTGAACCTTTTAGTGGGATTGACAAACACGATTATGTGTGGCTGTGATTACTGCTGAGCTGCGAGCCACCGGACATTGCTGGTTGATAACATTTTTGGTGCTATGACTGGCTGCTCAGGGGATCTTGCTGTGTGGATCTGAAGGTCTGGGTCTAACCGCATCTAATTCCTAAAGCGGTGTCTACCGGAGCCCTGTGGCCTGTGCAAAGAAACAGCACAAATAGACATATTTACCAGTACATAAACAACTCTGCCAGTAGATAAACAGCTCCACCACAAAATAAGACAGCTCTACCAATAGATGAACAGCTCTAACATTAAATAAACAGCTCTACCAATGGGTAAACAGCTCTAACATTAAATAAACTGCTCTACCAATAGGTAAACAGCTCTAACATTAAATAAACTGCTCTACCAATAGGTAAACAGCTCTAACATTAAAAAAACTGCTCTACCGGTACATGAACAGCTCTACCTCTATACTACAGGTGCACAGTTTGAGACTCTTTCCTGTGTGTTTCATCTTTCAGACTGTATAAACTGTGCCAGCCTCCTCCCCCGGATGGTGACTCCTAATCCATCCTTGATCCAGGATGGTATATCCTAATCCAGCCTTGATCCAGGATGGTAAATCCTAATCCAGCCTTGATCCAGGGTGGCAACTCCTAACCCAGCCTTGATCCAGGATGGTATATCCTAATCCAGCCTTGATCCAGGATGGTAAATCCTAATCCAGCCTTGATCCAGGGTGGCGACTCCTAATCCAGCCTTGATCCAGGATGGTGACTCCTAATCCAACCTGGATCCAGAAGGATGATTTCTAATCCTGCCTTGATCCAGGGTGGTGACTCCTAATCCAGCCTTAAAACAGAATGGTGATTCCTTATTCTGCCTTGATCCAGGATTGTGACTCCTAATCCAGATGTGTTCCAGAATAATGACACATAACCCTGACAATTTACCCAGGGTTGTGAGTCCTGGTCTTTATTCAGGATGCAGACTCCTACCTGATTTGCGTATGAAGGTGGTCCTTTTCCAGTCAAATTCTCCCCTATCCTGATCCCTAGAAGACTTTCTGCCACAGAATAATCAATCTAGAGTCGCAGCACAAATGGCCCCCTAATTTCTTTTTTGTTGCTGCATAACCAGGGCCCAAAATGGTCTTAATACATTTTTTAAACACCCACAGTCTTTCACAAATTCCCTGGTGCAGTGTGTTCAGTCTGTAAAAAGCGATCTTGTAATCCTGTTTTCTTCATTGTTGTTACTGTGCTAAGCTTTCTAGCTCATTTAAAATGGATTTGTTTGTGTGTTTGTCTTGTGTCCAGCTACATTGCATCTCATGTTTCATTAACTGTGTCTATTATGGAACAGCTAATGTTGAGGCTGGTGCCTCGAGGAGGACATCAAACCCCCCAGCTGACCTGCATAGTGTCCATCTACCCAAACGTCCTTATCCCGGCAAATAACCACAATGGAATAACAATTAGCTGTTTCCACTATTGCAAAGATCCGGAATGAGCCATTCCGTGACCTAACTGATGTTTATTTTTGTATTTGCTTTGATATATTTGTGTAATTCAAATGTATTACGTGACGAAGGATTCATGTGCTGTTATAGGACTTTATTGTTGCCCTCCATTTGTTAAGCCGCCGACTAACTTTTATTCCTTTAATTTCTACTTTTAAGTAATCTTAGTTACTTAAAATTCTACATGCCACTTTGTTTTCTATTTAGTGCACTACTATTGCCCACTGTGGCTTTGGTCAAAAGTAGTGCACTCGATAGGCAATAGGGTTTTATTTGGGATGCATGTCTAGCCATGTTCGTAAACATTAGTTGTGCAGTTTTAACATGGAGTTAAGTCAACGTGTCACCTCATAGTCAATGTTTTTTGTTGAAAATTCTCTAGAGTCCAGAGTGCTTTCCATTCTAAACTGGCCTGGTTCTCTTGAGTCCAGAGTGCTTCTCATTCTAAAATGGCCTGGTTTTCCATTGCCCAAGGATACATTCTGTACTAACTTCCCTCCGTTGACTCAACCCAAAACCTCCAATAATGTAGTAATAATGTTTTCCTAAGTGAACCTTTCTAGGAGTGTCATTCCTGGATTGATATGTGCCTCAGTATAATTAAGGAAACAGAAAACAGGTGCCGTCTAGCTTGTGCTTTTTCCATTGTTCAGTCTCCGCATCTTTACGTCAAATATTAAAGATATAGGAACATGGTAACCTATGTTTTATTGTATGTCCAGCCAGATATGAAGTTATTTCAGCACAAATGTTTAGTATTAAAACATTATGCCACCCATATTTAAGTAGAGCTATATAATTACATATATATATATATATATAAAAATACTTAAAATATACTTATACAATATATTTTGTATATTGCCAGTACTCAGGAGTGTAGATAGATATTACTTGCAGTATAATTACTATGTGGCAACAAATTTAGAGTAGATGGCGGGTTATCCTGAAGGACTATTTAATTTCATTTATAGTGCACAATTCTTTCTACACCTAAAGTCCATAATAAAACTAATACACTAGGGAAAAGGGTGCCATTTTGAACGCGACCTGAGTCGTTAATTAGTGTACGTTACAAATGGAACATGCGGGTCCCAAATTGCCCCCTATTCCCTAGACAGTGCACCGGTCAACAGAATCAAATGATGTAGGAAATAGGGTGCCTGTTGTCCTGTATGACCGCTGTACCCAGACCTTGTAAATGTCAACAAACCAAGTATGCAGGAGGTGCAACTTTCTAATACTGTCGAACAACAGGGTTTGTTTGCCATTTAGCGGCTTCTAGTGTGGATAAAATTAATATGCATTAAATGGAGAAATGTCACGATCAACTGTAAAACCGGATCAACTCTAATAGCCTTGTTTGTTTGACTGAAAACTACTGTAATTTATTGCCTTCTTAGGAGTCCCCCCCCCCTCCTCTCATGTAGAGTTACCATATTCCTAGAGCAGGCAATCGTTCGCTTATTTTCAAACCAACGTTTCATTTTGTCTTTGTATAACTTTTCCAATACACATTGGAATACTATAGTCATTAATTTCAATTAAACCGTGTTAAAGAAAAACATGCAGTAGAATGGTATTGGCCTTTTCTTCGATAGCTTGGGTTGTACCATGTGTGAGATCCGGTACAGAGGTAATGCTGCACCATGATGTCATTGTTCTGGTGTCTGTCTGTGTATGTATAGAATGTGTCTGTTTCCATCTCTCCAGCTCTCTCTATCCACCTTTTTGTCTGTGTCTCTCCGTCTTTGTCTGTCTTAGCATATCTCTGTGGCTCTCTGTCACTCTCTAATTCTCTTTCTCACACACACTCATCCAGGCTGCATGAAACATTCCAGGCTGATTTCTTCTTGCTGGAAGACAGATCACCTGTCTCTCACCTTGCCAGCCCAAACAGAGACTAGACTCCAGACAGATTTTTTTTCCGCAAAGCCTTAACACCTTAAAGCTGTTCCACCAGGGCACTTTACAAGTAAACTACACCCAAAACAGAGCACTGCAAAGGAAATTACAAATAAACAGAATACATCCGAACTACATGCTACATCTTGCCCCAATATTCATTCCTCACGCATAAGCCTTTCGGATGGGCATTTGTACCTTACCGAAAGATCACGCACGTGCGCTTTTTACGCACTGACTAGGCAGTTCTTTTCCCCGACACGAACGCCAACAGCATTCGGCGGATATGTTGCCACGTAATTCCACGTACTTTTGTATGGCTAATATTTCGAAACATAACGTATGCGTAGCTCTGTCGCTCTGTTTGCTTGAAGTGTGTACCTTACGGTCACTGAGACTACGCAAAAAAGACGCACCATCCCGTGTGTCTGATAGGACCTCGGGGGCATTGGTAAACATACTGGAAGAGTAATCGTATATCATCCACTGATACAACTCTCAACCAATAAGCACGAGATCCCCTATCACTGTCAAATTGCCGTCTTTGCCATTGGCTTCGAGGATGGAAGCGGTCGCTAGGGAGCCACTCAAGCGTCGCGACGGGGACAGTCCATCGCTCCAGCTGTAGTAAAGCCAAGCGGAGCAGAGCGCGACAGAGTACTTGCTACTGTACTTTCCACTATGCGCGTCGCGTTGAAGCAAACTGACCGCTCTTGACGCCCCTATTTCTGCGGCGCGGTTTCCACATCTGTTTCTGCACTTGGCTACAGTTGTTCTATGGTAAAAGGTATTCGAATTTGACTTGAATTGTGTAGGTGGATTAATGTATGGTTTTTCCCCAACGTTTATTTTAAGCACAGTAACGATTAATGCAAGACGTAGAGTTTATTTATGGCGTCTCAACAGCAGTCAAGAATTCAGTCGTATCTGGAGAAAAATAAAATTGGACCATTGTTTGAGGTAAGTGCGACAACATACTTAACTAGATAACATATTTCACCGGTGCATGCTTGGCACACGCATGTTTTAATGCATGCCTGTACATGTTTCCACTAAGAGTCTTTAGGTTCTGTTTTCTAGCAAAGATTTATAAAACATCTTAAAAACGCATAGTATTTATATTAAACTAAGCTACACATTCTAATCGTTCATTTACAAGACAAGACCCTGTGCTGCATTGAAGTTGGAAATGCACAGACCCGATCTGCCTGCAAGATTGTGAAACGCTCACCCGGGATAAATCCAGTTAGGACACATCGACGGGAATATTATATCCTGCTACTTAGCGACGCATATTAGCTAATCTGCTTGATTTTGTTGATCTATGGTTAGAGAAAAAAAATGTTTATGAAAGGTCCGAATGGGCTTGTAGTGATCAAGACGATATCATTTTGTGGAGGTGGAGTAAGGCGTTCGGGGTAAACCAAGGCAATTCACCGTCATGACTGGACGTCCCAGTGGGACAGATTAAGTATTAACCCAACGTTTATACTCATGCATGATACATTAAAAATAATAAACAGGATACACTGTAAACGTGAGAAATATCAAAATTCTGTGCATTACTAAATTATACTCGCATTTACTCGTCAGACATGTTAATAGCCCATCTAATTTCACTCGCAGCAATGTGTGCGATGGCCCGTCTGTTCATGAGGCTCTTTAGATGGAGGGGCTACATTTAGAGTCGTATCTTACTGCTTGGCCTCAAGGAATTACAGTTGCATACTGTTGGAATGAGTTCCTCATGTAAAGCACTTTGAGGAGGAGGTTGATAATTGCATTATGTTTTTCGAATTGTTATCTCCATCTTCCATTACAGTAGATGGGCTTCACTGCCATTTAGGATCATTTTTGGTAGTTTGTGCGAGTAACTGAAGGCGCTTTTTTCAAGTTGTCTTTATATCTGTTTCATTCTGTTGCATTCTGATTTTTACTGGTGTCCGTATGTGATAACATAAATGTACCAACCCCACCTGGAAACGTTCAACATGTGATAACATGAATCTACCAAACTCATATGGAAACTAGACAATACGTGTAGTGTTCCATTATATTTTGCGTAAATTCTGTTTATTTAAAAAAAAATCTGGAAACCATCAACAGCAAAGTCAATGCGAGCGTAGATCTGTCATGAACCCGTGTCGCGTGAGATAACAAGCAGCGTTAGTTCCGGTTCTTTGAACCTAGGTCAAACTTGATGGTGTTTGATTTCTTTTCGGATATCAGTTACGAATGGGAGATTTATTCCAGAGACTTCCGTGTCATTTAAAAAAAGAAAGGGTAGAGTTCTTCATTCTCCTTCTGATCTCGTCTCCTAATACATATATAACCCAATAACTTAAATGGGATAGCCATCATTTCTCCCACTTTGTAGAAGTTAACTGAATTGCCTGAAACCTCGTTCAAGTTTTAAACTAGCAGTTTACAAAATCTATAAAAAGAAAATGTTATGGCTTAGTAAGTTGGCATAATGATTTGCGATGCTATTCAGCTCCTCTTTTTCCACTTTAACATACATTTTGTGAACTGGGTAGAATCAGATAAACTGTGAACTGGGTAAAACAGATAAATAGGATTCACTTGCCACTTTGCCATCTAAAATTTACCATACCAATCGCCCTAAAATCTAGCAATTCCAACATTCATTCATTCCATGTAATAGATTTTTAGGTTCACCACCTTAGCGTTTTGATCACTTTTAAGGCTTTTATCAATAACGTTGTCTATAATCTGCCAATGGAGTGTATTGATGCAACTATGTTGACACCCGCGTCTTTGTCCTGACGAGATTCACCCGGTTATCAAAATGCGGAGTCAGGATATTCCATCACCATCGAACACAGCATTAGCTTCTGTTTCCTGCACATGAATCTGTCATGCTTGTTGATTCCCAAATAGCACACCCTCTTGAATTGCACTATTTAGCAAACAGGGTGTGGAATGGGACGTGAGGTCTGTTCTCGTGCCCTGTGTTATTGTGATAGGCTCTTTATGCGAGTCACTACCACGGTTGTAGGCAGCGGAGTCATATTTAATTAGAGGGGGTCAGACGAGGAAATTAACCTTCAAATGAAGCGAGGCTCTGATGCCACGTACACACAGGCTCTACCAGGGTTCATCGGCTGGAAAGCACAAACACACTGCGTGGCCTTTAGTTACACACGGTCTGTAGTAACGCACACGATCTGTAGTAAACGCGAGAGTGAGTGCGAGACTGTGTGTGTGCATGTATGTCAGTGTGTGTGCCTGTGATTGGAAAAAACATGCTGATGTAGGTCTTCCTTTCAGCTAATGTAGCGCTGTGCACACAGGCCATTAAACATCCATAAACATTGCCTACTAATAGCAGAGAGATCTGTGGGCCAGTCCAGCACAGGATACATCTGAACCCTGCACAAACATTGGGTCCATACACTTTTGTAGCTACAAGCGATGTACGTAAGACATTACTTCAATCCGCTAGTGTAGGGCCTAGCACTGTACACTAAAGATTTGTTTAGCCATACTAAACATCACATCCTTCTACTAGCGACTAGTACTTTTTACAAACTTGCATTGCATTGCATCCATCCGCTAACGTAGCGACTAGCACTCAATGCAAAATTAAAACCGAGTTCTTCAAACTTTTATTTCCCAGAGAGCCCATCCCAAGGCAATGGTCAATCCAGAGACCCCAATGTTGTAGCTTACTTAGATTGTTTGATTCCCACCGGAGTCTAGTATGCACATGTATGCATTTGTTTATGAAACGCAAACATGTTTTTATTTTTATATTCAGAAACGTAAACCCATTTTCTCTTGCCTTCTGTAGACCATTAAGGAACCGTTTTTTCAGTACAAATCTCTCTCTTATAAATGCACAATTGTTTTTGGTTGTTTTCCCATGTATAAGGTAAAGTCAAAATAAATAAATAAATACAAGCCATGTATATTATTTATATATAATAATTCGTTAGATCTTCCTAAGGACCCGTGCAGTAGCCGCACAGACCTCCAGGTGTCCCTAGAGTGGTTGGTTGAATTCCCTTGCAGTATATACATCTGCTAGCTGACTAGCAATATTAGGCATTAGCTAACTAAGGCAATTGTTTGCTAAGTTATTTAATCAGGTAAATATTCAAAAAATACCTGTGAGCAATGCGTCTGAAGTTTCTTGCAAAGGGACTGAATGGCTGTGTTTTTTCAACTTGTCGACTTGGGGAATCGAACTAGCGTCATTTTTGACTGTGCAAATGCTCTTGACTACTAGGCTAACTGCTAGCGTACTGACTACTAGGCCAACTGCTAGTTCTGACTAGCACTACACTTACATTTAATCTTGCTGCTCTCTGGTTTTTCTATCTCACTGCGTTTCCCTTACCCTTACCCTCTTTTCTCTCTCCCTCTTTCTACATGTCTGTCATCTTTCTTCCTCACTCTATTTCTACCTCTTTCCTTTTTCTACTTTTTAAACGTATTTCTCCCTCCATCTCTTTCTACCCTTCTCTCTTTTCTTTCTCTCCTCTTTTCTTTCTACTTCTCTCCTGTTTCTTCGCTTCCTCTCTCCGTCTCTCCCTCTCATGTTTCTCATGTGTGAATAAAGAAATAAATGCAGTGAAAGGAGAAGAACGAAGCTATTTAGAGATGTAGGTGTCTTGGTCTTTTTTTACAGCATTCATTCACAAGCTGCGCAGACAGCTTTCCTTCATACAGATCAATACCAATGGTTTAAAAACAGTTTTACTTTTAATTAAAATTCATTGAAGATTAATGTATCCCAAAATGTCACAGTCCACTGCTTTTAGGGCTCTTACTCAAAGTTACACAATTATATAGAGTGCCTGTCTCAGGGCCACGTCTCCCAGCGGATCTCTGGGCGCTGGAGTTCACGGCAAGCCTTCCTGTTGACTGTTTCCCCCACAATGCCACACCAACCAGAAGGTCACCTGGTTCAACATGTGTGTTGTTCTCTCTCAATAGTTTGCAGTTAGTTTGCCGGCTGACATGGCATGGATTGTTTTATTTTTGTAAGTGGTTTATTCTCTCAGGTGCTCTCCTGTACCTCCCTCTCCTCTCTCTCTCCCCTCTCTCCCTTTACCTATTTCTCTCTCCCCTCTCTCTCTTCCCCCTCCCTCTCTCTCCTCTCCCTTTACCTCCCTCCTCTCTCCCTTTACCTCCCTCCTCTCTCCACTCTCTCTTTCCCCTTCCTCTCTTCCCCTCTCTCTCTCGTTCTCACTAACTTGCTCTCAATAGTTTTCTTTCTCTCTCTCTCTGCCTCTCATGAATTCAGATTAGAGTCGTCTTTATTTCCTACGAGGCAACATCACCCAAAGATGCAATAGTTTACATTTTACACACGCACCCCTACACACACACACACACACACTCAGTTATTGATTGTGGCTGGCAGTTCTACAAGGGTATTTCATCATATGAAAGGTTTGTGGCTGTCTGAAGTTTGTCGTTTCTATCTCTCTCGCCTATCTTTCTATAAATACAGTTATATATTTCCAGAGGTGAGCTGGTTGGTTTTGTGGACCTTTAAGGTGTGTGTGTGTCTGTGCCTCTGTCTCTGTGTGAGTGTACGTGCATTACTATATTTGTAAGAAAAAAAAGTTCTCAAAAATATAGTAATCCATAGCAAACAATTGATATTATTAGGCATTAAGACTAAGGTTTAGGAATTAGGGTTAGGTTTAGGCGTTAGGGTTATGTTATTGAGGTTAAGGTTTAAGGTTACCGTTAGGGTTAAGGTTAGGTTACATTATTCAATGATGTTTATTTTTCTGTCACTAAATTCCCGGTCCTCACTTTGATCATGTTTGTGTTTTGCCTGTGTAAGTGTCTGAGGTTTGTTATAACATCACCTTCCCGACTCCTGATGTAAATGTGTCCTAAAATGACCATACTCCATGTTAAATAGGTACTGTCTTGATCTCCTCTCTCTTCCAGTTTTGTTTATCCCAGAGGCATGTCAAAGGAGATAGTTGGGTGAAGTGATATTCAAACTGTCATACCTCACCCCCCAGATTATTTCACCTCAATGGCTGACGCTTGTAGTATTTCCACTGTCTTGTGTCCCAGATTCTGTCAATTCATTGGACAATCCTTGTGATTTTCAGACAATCATATGTCCACCAGGATTCTGTCCGACATATGTCCCAATTACCAGCACATAATTTTCAATCAAGGCTCTTTTCTTATTTAAATCTCCATCAGCTGACAATGTAGCATCCAGCATGCTGCAAAATACTAAAGAATAGCTGAAATGTTTTTAAGAATATAAGTAAAATCCTCTGTGAAATTAAACCTCTGTGCACCTAGGGCTGTGCTCTATGAAGGAAATGCGGGTGTGTAGTGAGGTGGATTCAAATTGTTTGTCTTACTGGAAGTATAGTGATCCCTGCCTCAAACTGTCAATCAAACTGGTTCAATTGGGGCATTTTAGGGTCTGAACTGAGTGATTGTTGGAAATAAATTCTGAAATGAAAGCAGATGGTTTTGTAGGAGCCCTAACCTTTGCCAATTCCCCAGGGACCCTTAGCTTTGCCTATCAGTTAGTTTCACTGGAGCCTAATGAGATAAACTCTTCAGGTTCCAGGGGTTAGGATTTGGCTGGTGACTGTTGGTTATGTCACAAATGTTAGTGGACTACAGTACATTTGACCTGGGTCAGCAAGGAGAATGCAGTTCCATTTACCTTACTTCTGTTCCGTTCTTTTAGGTGGAAGCGTCCAACTTAATAATGTATGGTATTTGTCGGGTGAGGTTGTATTAGCCTCTGACCACTGATGCATTTCAGGTGGTGTTCTGTTCTCCAGTATACTACTTTGGGCCACAACCCTCATGTCTCTGATCAACATGTGCCCTGCGTGAGGGAATACAAGGCCATTTATAGTCCCCAAGTAGACACTGTCTCTTACAGTTAACACGTTCGTCTTAAGAGCATCACAAGCGCTTCACCAAGGGAAGTAGCAAACGTTTTTCCAGTTCTTGTCTGAAATGATCTATAGTGACACCATACCGGAGGGTGTATTGGCCACCCGTTTGTGTTCGTGTGTTTGACACGTTCTTTACCGCCCTGGACTGATCACTGTGCAACTGAACTTACACAATCATGTAAAGGGATGACATCGAACCCTTCCTCACTTTACCTAGAAGCTTCAGCTGACTCAGGGTTAAGTTTGAACATTACTGTTAGGTAATTACTGCGTTTGGATGCGCTTTTTTTTTCAAGGTGCCAAATTGTCAATCCTCTCCTTGATTGTAGAATGTCAGTGCGTTGTGTGTGTGTGTTCTATTTCAGAAGTGACTGGGATGTAAGTCTCCACGTCATGGCGTCGACACTTATCAAATCAGCCTTAACTACCGCCATAACTACCGCCATAACTACCGCCATAACTACCGCCATAACTACCGCCGTAACACTGCAAAGTACTGTGCAACCAGGGGTCATGAATAAGGACTGTCAACATGAAAGAGACGCGCTTTCAGCTGACACTCTCGCTTAGGAACTACAGTGTGTAACACCAGATACGGTGTTTACTCCTCCCAACATGATGTGGTAACCCTGGGGGAGTGTGGTGAGGAACGCAGGGTTCAACGCTTCCAGTATCCAAATGGACCCACCCCCACCAAACCCTCTCTATGACGCGGAGAACAGCCTTCTGGGGCAACTGACGACAGGCAGTTGAAATGGGTTGTTTCCGTGTTTGCTATAGCCTGGATTCCACACAGACAAACTAGAGGAGAGGGAGAGAGGAGAAGGAGAGAGAGGAGGAGTGAGCAGAGGAGAAAGAGAGAGAAAACTTGCACACAACACAAATGCCTAATCACTGATAATGCGTTATTCTTAAATAATGTGTGCCCTGGAGTGTGTTTGTGTGTGTAGTTGTCTACTTGGTGTACTCACGGTGTGGGCCCTGGCGTGTGTGTGTGTAGTTGTCTACTTGGTGTACTCACGGTGTGGGCCCTGGCGTGTGTGTGTTGTTGTCTACTTGGTGTACTCACGGTGTGGGCCCTGGCGTGTGTGTGTATGTAGTTGTCTACTTGGTGTACTCACGGTGTGGGCCCTGGCGTGTGTGTGTGTAGTTGTCTACTTGGTGTACTCACGGTGTGTGCCCTGGCGTGTGTGTGTGTAGTTGTCTACTTGGTGTACTCACGGTGTGGGCCCTGGTGTGTTTAGTTGTCTACTTGGTGTACACACGGTGTATAGCCTGGATTCCACACTCCGTGTGCGTTTGAGGGCGGTGGGAGCGGAGGAGGGGTGTGAACATAGTCCTGTTGGGAGTACAAGCGCACAACTGCGGAGTGTCTCCTCCATCCATACTAAATGGACGTCCTTGGGAGTGCATGGGAGATGGGGGGTCCATTAAGGAATTCACCCCAGGGTTTCTGAGTCGAAGGGAGTCGCATTTATAGCAACCACTCAGGAGAGCAGGTTGAGAGGCTACTGTTTCTAGTAGAGAACTGGCTAGAGCACTTCCTCTGGCTAGAACACTTCTTCTGGCTAGAGCACTTCTTCTGGCTAGAGCACTTCCTCTGGCTAGAACACTTCTTCTGGCTAGAGCACTTCCTCTAGCTAGAGCACTTCCTCTGGCTAGAACACTCCTTCTGGCTAGAGCACTTCCTCTAGCTAGAGCACTTCCTCTGGCTAGAGCGCTTCCTCTGGCTAGAGCACTTCCTCTGGCTAGAGTGGTTCCTCTGGCTAGAGCACTTTTCTGGCCTTTATTTGCATTTCCTCAAAGGTGTTTTTGATGACATGGGATTGTTTAAGATGATTTGTTGTGTCTGTGATGTATTCGGCGGATTTCACAGACACAGATATATAATATGTGTGGTGTCATTGATTTATCATGATTTACTATGTGTTATGTCATTGATTTAGAATTTTGGAATGGGAGATCTAGCTCATAGATTTACTGGTCATTTTCAAAGAGAGACTTGAACTTCGTTCTGATTCCATTTCTTGTCTCTTAACACATCTGGACCCAGAATTTAATCAAGCATCCGACCAATTTTCAGAGATCACAATACACTGCTTTCACAGTATTCTGCTTTCAGGAAGGAAGAAAAATACATTTCATTTCTCTGGTAATATTGCTTTTCAAAGGTATGACCGTAGACAGTTCTAATCTTGAAAACTGTCCTTACTTTGAGTGGGATGTGGTATCATCTTATGATGAATGTTCTGACTGTAAGTCACATTGGAGGTCCCCCCCAGATGACCACTGATAATGCAAGGCTGGACGTCCTACGGGAACAGCAAGGCCAGATGCATGAAGGAGAGACAAACTAGAGGAGAGGGAGAGAGGAGAGGGAGAGAGGAGAGGGAGAGAGAGGAGGAGTGAGCAGAGGAGAAAGAGAGAGAAAACTTGCACACAACACATATACCTAATCACTGATAATGCGTTATTCTTAAATAATGTGGGCCCTGGCGTGTGTGTGTGGGACCTCCTGTCCCCCTGCTGTCCACCTCCTTTCTCCTCCTGTCCCCCTCCTGTCCCCTCCTGTCCACCTCATGTGCCCTCCTGTCCACCTCCTGTCCACCTCCTGTCCACCTCCTGTCTCCTCCTGTCCACCTCCTGTCCCCTCCTGTCTCCTCCTGTCCCCCTCCTGTCCCCTCCGGTCCCCTCCTGTCCCCCTCCTGTCCCCTCCTGTCCACCTCCTGTCTCCTCCTGTCCCCCTCCTGTCCCCTCCTGTCCCCCTCCTGTCTTCTCCTGTCCCCCTCCTGTCCACCTCCTGTCCACCTCCTTTCCACCTCATTTGCCCTCCTGTCTCCTCCTGTCCCCCTCCTGTCCATTCCGTCTCCTCCTGTCCACCTCCTATTCTCCAGAGACCTGTCAAATGCAGGGTTTGTTTCTAATGTTCTCCCAGTGGGAGAAAGGACACAGATTGTCCCCCTCTGCTGGCCAGCAGTAGGGGATTTGGATGACAGCATCGGCTCATTGGCTCCAATGTAAGTGCACGCAACAGGATGGATCCTTCTTTTTCTTGGCTGGCTGACAACTCATCTATTAGAGCCTCCAAACTGCTGAGGGACAGTGACACACACACACACTGTCTAAAACATACAGAAACACACACACACAAACTGTCTACAACATACAGAAACACACACACAAACACACTGTCTAAAACATACAGAAACACACACACACTGTCTAAAACTTACAGAAACACACATACGCACACACACCGTTTAAAACATATGGAAACAAACACACCCTGTCTAAGACATACAGAAACAGACTCTTAAACACGCTGTCTAAAACATACAGCAACACACTCACAAACACAGAAAGACTGTGACCCTAATCCATCAGTACGTCAGAGTAGATCTCCGTTTTGTCAGAAGAAATGTGATTGCCAATCGAAGTGTGGGATTATGAGATGATGCGTCAGGCTTTATTCTGAGCCTCTAATTAGCCATCTAAGTGACTGTCAGTTTTGGTGATTTTGCCTGCTGCCATAGTTGTGTTAGCGCAGACAAAACCAGGACCCACATCGAGACAGAACCAGGACCCACATCGAGACAGAACCATGACCCACATCTAGACAGAACCAGGACCCACATCTAGACAGAACCAGGACCCACATCGAGACA